>CAXHSM010000324.1:0-26051 GCA_964019185.1 Maratus speculifer
AAGTTGATAACGTTATACAGCTCATATTCAAAATATTAGAATAATTACCTTTTTTTTAGAAATTGAAAATATCGTTTGGTAATTTAATGTCTTTTAATGAAAATATGCAAACGATATTTTTATTAAGAACTTATTGTTGATTAAACTTACTTGTTATCTTAAATTTAATATCATTTTTGAAAAGATTAATTGCAAAAAAAATTATTTTGAAAAGTCAAAATATTAGAATATTTATTCAAGTGGTTCAAAATATTAGAATATTTCACATTAATTCTCCTTTAATTATTACCAATTCTTAACTGGTGGCATCATTGATTAAATTCAGACTATTTTATTTAAAATCAGTATTCTTTTTTGCAATTTGTTTCTTTTTCGTCTTAAAATGGGCCGTGTGAGTGATATTCCTGAATCTACTAAACTTCGTATGGTTGATTTGTATCGGCACGGTAAAAATCAATGTTTTATAGCGAATTATTTACAATGTTCGCAATCGAGCGTTAGTAAAATACTAACACAATATTCAAAAATTGGAAAATTTCAAAATAATCGCCGAAATGGTGGCCGAAAACCAAAAACATCTGCTAGAGATGACAGAAAACTGAAGCGTATAGTTAAGAAAAACCGTTTTAAAAGTGTGCTATTCTTGCACCGAAAATGGAAAGAAGAAGGAGTTGAAGTTTCTACATCGACAACATTAAGACGTCTCCATAAATTTAAATTTGAATCTCGTGTACCGAAAACAAAACCTCTCATGACTGCAAGACAAAAGCGTATAAGATTGAATTGGTGTAAATCAAGCAGTTTATGTAGCAATGAAGATTGGAAAAATATATTATTTAGTGATGAAAGTATGTTTTGTGTTTCATATGGTAATCAAGGTATTCGAGTTTGGAGAATGAAGCAAGAAGCATTTGATAAAGAATGCCTTAAACGTTCCGTAAAATTTGCTGCTAGTGTCATGGTTTGGGGTTGTATGAGTGCAGAAGGACCTGGAAAATTATGCATCGTCTACGAAAAGTTTAACTCTCTGATATATCAAGAAATTTTAGAATATTACATGATTCCATCATCAGAAGATTTATTTGAAGATGATTTCATCTTTCAACAAGATTTAGCGTCCCCGCATACCTCGGTGTCAACTAAGAATTGGTTCCTCAACGCAACATTAAGGTACTTCCTTGGCCACCAAATTCACCAGATCTTAATCCCATCGAAAACTTATGGTGTATAATGAAGAAAAAACTTCAAGAAAATGCTCCTTCAAGTAAAACTGAGTTAGTGGCACGTATAAAGTCTGTTTGGGCTAATATTGATAGAAATGTTTGTAAACACCTTGTATATAGTATGCAAGATCGATTGTACGCTGTTATGAAAGCTAAAGGGGATGCTACAAAATATTAACTACCATTTACTTCATATTCATAAGGTTATATTGTTGCGTAAAATAAAATATTCTAATATTTTGAACCAATCTAAATTTTATTCTAATATTCTGGTGTGTTTAAGGAAGCTGTATACCTAATTTATTGTGCTGTATTTTATATTTTAAAAATGTTAAAATCTTATCTAAACATTCCAGATTTAATTTATAAGAAATTTAATTGCATTTACTTAGTATAAAAAATAAATAAATGACAAATAATTTTTTCTTATTACTTTTTCTCAATTATTCTAATATTTTGAATATGAGCTGTATATGCACAGTTCCTAACGACTGGAAAACAGCACCCTCACGGCATACATAGGAATAAAATAAAAAGAATATTGCCCAGTTAAACTGATGGCATTGAGCTTACAGGCTACGCATACTAGTTGTACATTACAGCCTTATATTTTCAAGGGTTAATTCCGTTCGAAAAAAAATATTAAGGAGGGGGGGATCAGCTCCCCTTTTTCCCCTTTTTATACTTAACCATTGAACTCTCTAAACTGATCAGGGACATGCTTTATCATATAAAAAATCCATATCCAAAATTTAGAGCAAATCGGAAAATTCTTAATGAAAACCCATTTATATAATTTAGGAAAAGTTATCCTTCTCTTTTATTTACTTAACCATTAAACTTCCAAAACTATTCAGAGATTTGAACGAAATCTGACAATTCTGCGTGAAAAACACATTTATATAAATTAAGGGGAAGGGCATTAGAACCCCTATTTCCCCTGTTTATATTTATCCAGTGAACACCTAATACCAATCACGGAAGCGCTTCATCAGAATGATCCTATATGTAAATTTTGAACAAAAACTAATATTTCTGCATGCAAAACCCATTCATATCGATTGAGGGGAGGGGCATGAGCCCCCCGTTCCCCCTCTTATACATATCGAATGAACTCCAAAAACTAATCAGGGAAGCGCCTTATCAGGATATACCTATATACAAAATTTCAAGTGGATGGGATATTTTTATCATGAGTTATCGCGTTACGTACGTACGAACGTACGCACATACATACAGAACGGGCGGGCACATAAGCTCTCAGGCTATGATAGCCTATGAGCTAAAAACAAACAAGTGATTAAAAATTATTTATAAACAAGTTACATATTGTCTTTTACTATTATTATTATTTAATACTGAAGATTACAGTACATTAAATCCCGATATAGCACTTAAACTTGCTTGCATAGCAAATATAAAGTGATATAAATGTTCAATGCAAATACCCGGCTAACACCATTCAAGCCCATACGAGCACGCATTTTATATAACAGAATTTACATTCAGAAACTCAAGGATTCAAGTACTCTTTTGTTAGAAATTAAATCTTGATTAGTATTTATAAAACTTAAAGTTCTCCACTGAGGGACATTTGCTTGATATTAATGTTAGATTATGTTATTAAAATACAGATATTTTTAGGGAATTTTCCATATTTTTCATACTTACAAGGAAGGTCTCCATTGGGGGCATACTCAGAATTTTTTAAAAAAAATACGAATTAAACTACTCATGTAGGTAATAAAGGATCAGTGAAAATTAGCGGCGGAATTACATTATTAGATATGTAAAAAAATAAAATAGTTTGGAATAATTGGCGTGAAAAGCGGAAAGCGACGCGGGATTTGGCGAGCAGTGTATTTCCTCGCCAAAAGCAGACGATTTTAACGAATCTGAAAATTGATTTTAATTGACTTCACTGTTAAAAATCTGCAGCATTTACTGCAACGTCACTCCACTACTTTTATAGAATATCTTTCTTCTGAATAATGAGAGTGCTCCATAGCACGGGGAATTGACCGTGTCATACACTGTCAAAAATCTGCTGCATTTTGTTGCAACGCACTCCATCGCTTGTACATAATATCTCTATTCCAACCAATGAGAAAGCTCCACATCACGGCCAAGTAACCGTTTTCTATACAAGCAAGGGAGTGCGTTGCAACAAAATGCAGCAGATTTTTAACAGTGTATTTTTCAATTTGGAACAATTTTAATCAACTTAAATTGTGTTTTAAATGATAAAATATATTAATTTCATTTTGTTATAAGTACATATAAACGTATATGACAAAATTACACTTAAAGTAAAGTAAAAATGCAAAACTAAAATTACTTAAACTAAACTTATTTAATAAAATTGAACATAGAAAGTTTTTTCTTTAAAAAGTATTCGAAGCGTAAAAGCATATTTTTCAAAATTTCGTTTTTTCGCCAACCGGAGATAAACCGCCAAATAAACGAAATTTTTATTATTTTTTAACGAACGTTATAAGAAGGTTCGGCCGAAATTTTTTTTTATAAACATGTATAACTATATGAGAAGAACATTCTGTAATTTTTTCAGATTTTTCTGAGTATGCCCGTATGGAGACCTTCCTTGTTAGTATTTCGGAAAAGATTTTACGTTATAGAATGTGCGTATTATGGAAGTTAAGAGTGTATTCGGAAAATATTCTTCCACCCTCAAGAGCTCGAAATTTTCTGATACATTTCAGACTCATTTTTAAAAGCAGAAACATGAAATTTACTGGGGTAATTTTTGAAGAGATATATAAGATGCCGTATGATTTCACTTTTCGCGCAATTCATTAGTATTGGATTTATAAATGATTATTTTCTCAGTGTGACCATTTTTTCGTTCCCACATTTCCCGATTCAGAAAATTTGGCTCGAAACGCAAACTTTGACAGCAATTATTTGCAATATTATACACAGTACATTGTATATTTTCTAAATAAGAGAATTTGTTAGTTTGATGCATTTGAGAGCAAAAATGAATTTAAAAATAAATAAGAAAATATGCAGTTTGGATTGGAATACATCTTATTATTTTTATTAATTTATTGTAACTTCTATTACAATCTGCTTGTAATTTTAACCCCCACCCCACCCCTTCTTTTGTGATAAGTCATAATATGTGCCTTTCACTGTAATTTTCATCATTCTCAAACCCAGGGTTCTCGCTGTCGCTCGCCATTGTGCCAAATTTCGATTCAATTCTTCATTTGGCGAGTAAACAAGCGATTAGATTCGCCAAATTGCTAGTGTTCAATTATTGCTTCTTCTTTCTTTTCTTTTTTTTCTTTTTTTTTTAATACATATGCATATATATACATATTTTTATTATATTTGCACCGAGTAGTTGAAATTAGATTAATAACAATCGTTGTAGCAGTTATAAAAACTTAGGTTATTTTAGGACATTTTGAAAAAAAAAGAGCGTACATTAAAGGATTACAGATTTTAAAAAAAATTGTGCTACACGGCGAATCTATTTTGCTAATACTTTTTCATTTGGCGAATGTTTTTTATTTTTAATTAGCTAAATTACTAATGTTGGTCAGATGTCAGCGAGAACACTGGATCAAACCAAACGATATTGTTTTAGAGACAGGTTTCGTGTTGTATTGATAATGAAGATGCTTCTTCATATTTTGACGATTATATTGGATGCCTGTTAAGAATATCCTGAACGATATCATGTTTTGTTTAAAGATAGCAGTGAGAAATCGAATCCTCAGGGGCACGTTCTGCTGTTCTTCGAAAGGCTGGCCATTAGAACCCAATCGTGGGTGATGCATGTGAGTTGATATTTTGCACTCATAGCACGCGCATTACTATATAATTGACGTTGTAAATCGACAAAAAGTTTTTTTACTTTCTTCTATCTTTACAAGAAGAAAGTATTGGATTCATGAAAATTTTCGACATCCGGTTTTCGACGGATTTATACGTTTTAGAAGGTCCTCAACGCGTTTTGACTATTTTTAGAAAATGTCTGTCTGTAAGTCTGTCCGTCTGTCTGTGAGTCTGTGTGTCTGTCTGTGACAAAAAATTTGTGGGCGCTCTATCTCAAGAACTAATGCTCGAAATTTAATAAAATTTTATATTCAGTTAGACCTTGATATGAATTAGTGCTATGATATCAATATATCATATATCATTGAATATGACGATGTTAGGTAACAAATTGATAAACTTATCTTGTCCTCCATTAAAAAAAAAAAAAAAGAAGAAGAAAAAAATCCTTTCTTTTAAAGTAACTAAAATCATGATCACAACAGGATCTACATTACAGTTGAAGTTATAAATATATCGCCCCTTTTCTCATTTTAGTAATACTTAAACCAATCCCTTAATATAACGGTTACCGAAATCCCAGCACATGTATTTCACTCGTTCCATACCTTATATGGTCATGAAAACCGAATGTGGTTTTCTTATACCAGCTGCTCTACAATAAAAATGCTGCATAAGATGTTTTGCGCGTCGTACATATTCGAATATATCTCCTTCTCATGCTACCGTTCCTTATATGGTATCCATTCGCGAATTTTAGACCGCATCATGAGCCCCAAAGCCTATCCCACAAAATTCCTTTGCTTTTTCAAATTCCAATAGCAAAGTTTAAACTCTTTTCTCGCCAATTAGCGATTATCTTGTTAATATGCTAAGTACAAAATCTCTCTCTCAGAAGAAAAATATTGCACGTATATTTTGGGCCAAATATCATATATATGCCAAACATTGTAACCTTTGGCGATATCTGACAACTGATGTTATCTTGGTTCTGACTAAAAGAACGGTCACTTTTACTTTTTCTCTTGGCCTGGCTCTGCTGTAACCACCAATAATTCACGTTGAGCGTCCTACTCTCTCGAAAGGGCTAAAATAAAACTTTACTCTAAAGAACCTGGCTGCATACTTGTCTTTTGTCGATCTCCTTTTCACGGCATTGATGGTAATTCGTAATAAACAATATTAAATCTACTAGATACAATAATCATCCAAGATTTCCATTACAAACTTTGGTGCTATAAGACCGTACTTAGCCCGACTAGAGGAGTATGGGCGCTCATAAAATCCGGAGAAATCGCTGATGTCTCTAGCAGTTTCGCATCTTCTCTGCATGGCATGCGGTGTTTTCGAACAACTCAAGATTTATTGCTCCGTCTGTGCATCGCAGGATTCGAGACTTATTCCTTCTTCTGTGGGTCGCAGGGTGTTGGATGCGGCAAAAGAGGCTCGTCCCTTCCAGTATGACAGTTACTCAAGCCTTAGCCAGCTGGAAAAGTGATGTCAAAATCAAAAGTTTTTTTTTCGACCCTGATCGCTCCGTCCGCTGTTCTACATGAAGCAGTAGTTTCGTTATCTCGCCGTGCTGAAGAATTCGGTGTGACGCAGCGTTATCGGCGGCAGTGCACATAGATGTTTGTGAAAATGCAGGTGAAATTTTTGTGTGAAATTATCAATCGTAAATACAGAATTCTTCATGTGTGAAATATGCTCCGGTCATCTCAGTGTTGTCATTTGCGTGTATCAGCTGCAATGCGTGTTATAAATGTGTGAAGATATCCAAATATGTGATAAAAACGAAAGTTATTTTTATTAGCATCCGATGCTATTTCTTTCAGACAAGCTAAAAATGTCGTGTCATCAGTACTGAATTTTCTAGTCAACCGATTTTGATAATTATTTTTTTAAATGAAAGCTATTTATTTGTAGTTGTGCCCATTTTAATTATTTTTTAATTTATTCCCATTTTTATATTTTATTTTTAATTTTAAAAGCTTTTTCATGACATTTCTTCAGAATGGTGGCAACACAGTTTAGCTTTTCTCTCGATAATAAAAATTTATTTTCTAAAATGATTGCGTATAATTATGCACTAATTGAGTTAAAAAATATATATATTTACTGAGAAATAATATTAATAATGTAAATAAAATGACAGAAAATAATTTATGATAAAAATTAATGTCTAAATCAAAATAAGAGAAATTTCAAATGAGGAAAATTATGTCATTCAGCAACCAGATAAAAGGAATTACAATATTATTATGGAGGCCTTTTTCATAAACAGTAACTTTTAAAGAATATTTGAAGAGAAAATGACGTCACTATTTAAAACATTGTATTTTTACTCATAACGATATTAGGTACTACTCTGTTACCCCGTCGACCAATTTCGCCAAATTATACAAATCGCCACATTAATAGCCAAACTATACATATTGACATAATTTTTATTTTAAATAACGAAAAAATAAATAATTAGTAGAATATTAATAAAAATATTAATAAAAATCACTTAATGACATTTTAAACACATGAATCGTATTTAATGTCATTGAATGTGACATTCACTATCATCCATTATTGGCATTTAATCTTATAGTTTGGCGATAATTTTTTGGTCGATGGGATAACCTAGTAGTACCCGATATTATTATTTTTTTCTTTCTTTTTTTTTTTTTTTTTTTTTTTTTTTTTTTTTTTAATAAAGCTGTTTTTCTGTGAGTGCATATAAAATAAAATTTCTGAATTTCGCCGACACTCATATTACAATTTTAACTATAGGTGTGCGAATATATGAATGCAAAATTGTAACTGGCAAATTTGACATTTACTTTGTAAATATATTTATTATATATTGATTCAATAATGTAATTACTTTTGCTTTTTTTAAAACCAAATCGATCGGGTCTTTTAAACATTTCATTCGTCGAATTCGACGGGATTCCATTCGTTTTATTGTTAAATTGCATTTCCTTTTACTCAGAGTCTATAAAAAAGCGTTTAAACTAAAGAAAAAATCCGTTTTTGATGAATCTAGTCAATGAAGAAGTAGCACGTCAAATTGTATCTCTTTATTATTCCGCAATTCCAATGTCTCAGAGAGAAATTGCTATTCAATTGGGTATTTCACGCCGTTCTGTTTGCTATTATATTGATAAACACAAAAAAAATGAAGTTAGTTCATTGCAATCTAAACGGGGTCGCCCTTCTAAAAAACTTCTATCGATTTTTTTTTTCTAATCGGATGCGAAACTGAATTCTGCAATGGTAGAATCTACATTCATCTTGTTATTGTTATTGTCTCAGCAGAATTTTCAACATACACAAAAAAAAAAAAAAAAAATAACAAATCCAAAAAAATTAGTGGCGATTAATGTGGCAACAAGTCGAGCACAAAAAGAATTAGTGTTGTGAAGTGTTTGTGATAAATAAGTCATCAATCTCACATACAGAATTTTTCATTGAGAAATACGCAAAAATATTAAAAAAAAAGTGTGTGCCAATTATCTTTATTCCTTGAGTGCTTTCCGAAATGATTATCAATGGTACGCACACAAGTTTTGAATGTGAAATATGCTTCTGATCCCTGTTGACAGGGGTGCTAAAACATACACACACACACACAAAAAAAATTAAATTTGTGCTCAAGCGAAATTTTATTACATCAATAATGCCACAATACTTAGATTTATGTTTTGCTATTATTATTGTTATTGTTTTATTTGGATACATGATTATTTAAATAACACTTTCTTGTTCAGAGTATTTCACAAAAAATATAGTAAGAATGCTTTTTTAAATATTTATTTGATTAAACTTTGTCTCACGGTATTAAAACATCTCAATTATAATCCTGTATCCAAGCATTAATAAGATACCCTTTAGATTTTTATTATGCATACATACATTTTCTTACTCTTTAATCTAAAAAAAAAGTGATTTTTTTTTCATAAAAAAGGTTTTTTGATACAAAGTAACTAATTTTCAAAGTGATATTTTGTTGAGAGTCATGTGAGAACAAATAGATGTTTTCGGTAATAGATAAAGAAAATATAAGAGTAAGACATTTATAATACTATCTCTCTTACGAGATAGATTTTTTTCAAATAAGTGCTTTAACAATTTTTATTATGGTATCTATTTTTATTATTTAAGTGATATTTTGTGTTTTTTTATTATTATTTTATTTGACTTTAAATGATTGTGAGTGCCTTTGAAATCTTTAGATGTTAGTCAAAGGAATACGTATGCAATTAAATAGTAGCCCTACACCTACCGATTAACATTTACAAATAGTTTTAAACCTTTTTTTTTAGTATTTGTTTCATTAGATCAGCTACATATTTAACTGATATGGCTAATTCTAAGATTACTTTCAAAACCATCACTTTTGATGGCGATGCTAATTTGGTTGACTTTTTCTTCAACCAAATCAAAACATTAGCCAAGGCGCACGGATGGAAGGATCAGGACACCATCCAATTTCTAGGTAGTAAGTTATCCGGACCTGCGCTTACTTTCTTTACTCAAAATCCATCTATTTATAAAGCTGACAAATTAAAATTTTTAGAAAAAGAATTCAAAAAATTCTTTGCCCCCCCTAGTAAAACAACTGCACTTGTGGAATTTAACAATTTAATAATGCTACCTCAAGAAACGATTAGAAACCTTGCACACCGAATAAATATTCTAACTACTCGAGTACATGATAACATAAAAGATAAAGAAGCCTTAGACAATATTAAATACACAAAACTAATCTCGTGCATCCCACCCCCACTGAGAATTAAATTGCAAGAGGAAAACATTCTCGATTATGACACTGCTGTTGATAGAGCACAAATGTTGCAGGATATAATGCAAAATGAGAATATGCTACAAACATGTAACACAACAAATCCTGTAACAGACTCTATTGCTAATCAGTTAAAAATTTTAACTGAAAGAGTCAATGCATTAACACTAACAAGCATTCCAAATGAACAAAACATAGACGCAATTCACAGTATAACCCCACAAAATTCAAAACAGCGTGAACAGTATGCGAACAAGGACTTTAAAAGGAAGCATACTGTTTCACCTAAACATAACACACGTAAAAATAAATCTACATCACCACCTGCTTGCCAGCTATGTGCGAAGCGTGGCCACACAGCAAAACATTGTTTTAAATGGCGTAGAGCAAATTCGAATAGAAATAAACATAATTATAAATACGACAATAACTATAGAAGAAATGATAACAGAAATGGTAATTTAAACTACTAATGAGATGTACTTCAGCTGATGGCTTTACATCTCAAAAGAAGTATAACACATCAGCAACTTCAGACGAATTTCCATGGACTCATGACCCAACACTGCCTACACTCTGTCCAGACAGAAGGGTTAAATCCGTTGCTTCGCAAACAAAATGTGAAGTTAAATTGTCCAAAAATTCTGCATCACAGACAGTCGAAAACAATAATGAAGTAGCTTCACAAACTGTTAACATATGTGATGACAAAGTTGCAGTTATTTGCAATGTAAATAATTCATCCCCAACACTCCCCCTCATAAAGGCCTCCATTGCAAGACATAAAACTAACTTTTTGCTCGATACTGGTTCATCCATTTCAATTATATCACAAGATTTGTTTGAAAAAATTAAAGACAAACTCAAATATAAAAGATTAGGAACAGGCGTCACTATTAAAACAGTTAATTCAGATGTTCAGTTCACTGCATGCATTAAAACTTCTATTCGCATACACCAAAAGTCATTCTCGCATAATTTCTACATTGTTGACATATCGAATTCCGCTAACTTCCAGGGAATTTTAGGCTTTGATTTTATTCACAAAAACAGAATTGTGATAGATATTCATAAGAATAAAATGTCAACAAATGAATTTAGCATACCATTACTTGATTCTGCCTTCTGTGAGAATGAAACACATCATCTTGAAACACATGAAATACATCAATCGGAAAAATTCCCAAAAGAAATTCGATTGCAGAATAAACTTAAACTAGAACCACAGGAAAAGAGGTGGATCTCCATAAAAACTGATTCAATTGACCCAAGAAAACATTACTATTTTCAATGTGAAACAAAAAAGAATATAATTTCTTACGATAGTATTGTAGGTGGTCAGAGTTATGAATCAGATGAGGAAGGAACTGAAAACACAACTAGATCCCCACAAAAATTCCAGTTTTATGTTTTTATACAAAATTCATCTACTAAACCTGTACACATAAACAAAAATGCACGAATAAGAACTTTATTTGAAACAATGGACATTATGGACCCATCACAAAACACAAATTTTCATCAAATGATGAATTCATGTGAAAATGTTTCGAATTTTAATCTTAAATCTCAGGATAACTTAAAGGATTACATTTGTAATTATATTCAGGCATCAAATGAAACATTAAATCAACGTAAAGAAGAACTAAAAAATAGTGACTTTAATTTAAATCATTTACAGGAAGAGAATGCAAAAAGGTTAGGAAAATTATTGCTTGATAATTATGCATCATTTTCCAAGTCCATAAAGACACTAGGCCACACAGACAAGGTAGTCCCAAATTTAAAGTTTATAAATGACTATCTCATAAAAACATTACCATTTCTTCTCCCACAATCATTACATAATGAAATGAAAGAGCAAATTCATCAACTTCTTGAAGCAGATATTATAGAACGAAATTGTTCTGAGTGGGCATGTCCCATTTTGCTTGTAAAAAAGAAGACTGATCAGTCTGGAAAACAGAAATACAGACTCGCTCTAGACTTACGTATGTTAAATTCCGTGTTACAAGGCTCATCATACCCCCTACCAAAAATACAAACCATAATTTCAAATTTATCCGCATACAAATTTTTCACTTCACTAGGCTTCAAAATGGCGTATCATCAAATAGACCTTCCGGAACAATTTCAAGACCCACTAACCTTTACATGTATCTATGGGACTTTGGCCTGCAGGTGGAGCTGTTATACTACATTTTTCATGATTTTCAAGAACTAAGAAGTTCATCTCAAGAACTAATGCACAGAATTT
Organism: Maratus speculifer; assembly: GCA_964019185.1. NCBI lineage: Eukaryota > Metazoa > Arthropoda > Arachnida > Araneae > Salticidae > Maratus > Maratus speculifer. The sequence continues at coordinate 12,080 of CAXHSM010000324.1, forward strand.
CACCAAACTTCAGATTCTGTGACCCCTTGATATACATAGACGTTGATTAAGTTTTGGTGTAAATTGGCCTGCAGGTGGCGCTGCTATGCCACGTTTTTCATGATTTTCATGATAGCTATATCTCAAGAACTAATGCACAGAATTTCACCAAACTTCAGATTCCGCGATATCTTGAGATACATAGCCGCTGATAAGGTTTTGGTGTGAACTGCCGTATAGGTGGTGCTGCTATGCTACATTTTGCACGATTTTTGCGATAGCTATATCTCAAGAACTAATGCAGAGAACTTCATCAAATTTTAGATTCTGTTACACTAGAATATATAACATAATTAGACGCTGATTACATTTTGGTATTAACCTTGCAACAGGTAGTGCAGCTATGCTGCATTTTGCACGATTTTTTCGATAGCTATATCTCAACAACCAACGCACAGAATTTCATCAAACTTCAGATTTTGTTACAAAATGACATATAACATAATTACACGATGATTACGTTTTGTTATAAATCCTTCAACTGATGGTGCTGCTGTGCTATATTTTACACGGTTTTTTTAAAACTAGCTATATCTCAAGAACTAATGCACAGAATTTCATCAAACTTCAGATTCTTTTACACCATAACATAATTAGACGCTTTTTTACGTTTTGGCATAAATTGTCCAAGATATGGTGTTGCTGTGCTACGTTTTGCAATTTTTTTGTTATAACTATATCTCAAGGACTAATGGACGAAATTCCATCAAATTTCAGATTATGTTAGGTCTTGACGTAAATAGATGCTTATTAGGTTTTAGTATAAATTACCCAACATGAGGCACTACTAAGCTCATTTTCTCAGAATATTAATTTAAATTTTGCGTTTTAGGCTTTTTGGATACCAGAATCTCATTAGGCTAGGTCAAATGTTCGAGGAAATTCGATAGTGGGTAACTTTGGGGTCACCACTTTTTTTTTTTTTTTTTTTTTTTTTTTTAAATATTAAAATGTACTTATGAGATAGAAGAAAGTTTTAGAATTGACACATCCAACTAGTTTTTTTTTTTTATGTTATTGCAACTTCTTAAATCCAAAGAAGTTACTTTCTGACACATTTTGGAAATTAATTTTGTTCCAAATCGCATGGAAATGGCTGCTGTTGTTAATAGAAATTATGTAATCGAAAGATGTTTTTCTTTTTTTCTTTCTTTCTTTCTTTTTTATTTATTTATTTATTTATTTATTTCGTAAAAACAGATTTTTTAGAAAATGCCGTCGAAATTTGGCGTTTTAAACCAAATTTCTAGACACAATAACACCTAAAAAAAGCAAAATCTGTCGTCAGCTGACAACAATCGCTTTTAACGCGTTAAATAATTTATTTATCAAAAAATGGAAAGCACCTTATCCTTTTACATTTAAAAATGAGTCAGAAAGTTTCACGTTCTTGAGCAAGAAATTGAAAACCGCCTTATAGTATAATAATTTTCAATCATTTATTCAAATTCAAATATTTTTTTTTAAGCGATTGTTGCTATTTGACGAATGATTTTTTTTTCCCCTGCTCTATTGTGTCCAGATATTCGGTTCAAAACGACAAATTTTGTTCTGAAAAAATCTGCTTTTACAGAAAAATGAAAAACACCATTCGATGACTAATTCTATTTTACAATTAATTTATAATGTATACATTGCAATCCATATAAAAATTTTCTTAGTATTTATCCAAATATTTACAACTGTTTCAAAAAAAAAAAAAAATTTATTTTACCTTAAAAAATTAAGGTAAAATCAGACAACAGTTTTTTTGAAAGAGTTGTAAATATTTGGGTTAATAATGAAAAAAAAATTCTATATGGGTGGCATAGTACGAATCACAAATTAATTTTTTTTAAATAAGTCTTAAAACAATAAATATATTTTTTCAGACTTTTATAAACTACTTTGTATAAAGTTTAAAAAATCATAACAGCTGCTTGAGATATTTGAAACTAATTTTTGTGACTAATACAGGCCCCGATTTAAATAATGGGGGTCCCTGGAGCAAATATTATTAGGGAGGCCCCTTCAATCTTAAAATTTTTCGTAAATCATATTGAAGTGACTAAAACTAAAATTCATACCTATTGTATGTGTACATAAATTTCGTTCCAAGTACTATTCAGATATATACACTGACGGAAAAAAAAATCCCAACACCAAGAAAGACTTGTGTTAGCCAAACGTAATTTTGTAGGCATGTTTATACATCTGAAAGATGACATTGATTCAAATTTCGGGCTTCGAGCATAAGTGTGGCGCTAGTAGCGCCACTCACAGCATTAAAGTCATGTTTGCTTTAAATGAGTGCTGTAAAGTTCGCGAGCATTTTTTCTCTTCAAAATTTGACGAATTGAGTTGAGGTTGACCATGAATGCCTTTAAGAAGACGAAGAAGCTATTATCATCAGCTCCCCGAATTGGAAAGAGGTCGTAAATTAGGGCTATGAGAAAGTGGATTTTCTTTCCGCGATTTTGCAGAAAGACTTGGACAGAATGTATCCAGGTTCCGGGTGACCACGTGGCACTACTGAGAGGGAAGACCGTCGTATTCGGCGTACGCCTATGGCTCATCGTATTGTGCCTGCGACAGAAATTCGAGCTGCAGTTGGTACCACAATGACACAACGAACTGTTAGAAATCGGTTACTTCAAGGACAGCTCGATGCAAGGCATGCATTCCACTGACTCTAAGCCATTGCCGTTTGCGACGCCAATGATGTCAAGCCAGAGCTCTCTGGAGGATGGAGTGGAGATCTGTTGGGTTTTCTGATGAAAGCATGTTCTGCCTCCGTGCCAGTGATGGCCGTGTGCTGGTCAGAAGGAGGCCAGGGGAACGCCTGCAATCAAACTGTCTGCGGCTTAAAGACACTGGATCTACAATCTGGAGTCATGGTCTAAGAAGCAATTTTCTATGACACCAGACGTACTCTCGGGCTTATCCCAAGCACATTGACTGCAAATTTGTAAGTCAGTCCGGTAATTCAACCTGTAGTGCTGCCATTCAAGAAAAGCATTCAAGGGGCGTTTTTCAACAGGATAACGCGCGTCCTCATGCCGCTACTGTAACGCAACGTGCTCTACAGAGTGTCGACCTGTTACCTTGACCAGCGAGAACACCAGATCTGTCTTCCATTGAGCACGTGTGGGCTATCATTGGATGAGAACTCCGGTGTCATCCCCAGCTAGCACTGACCATCACAGTATTGACATAGCAAGTACAACAAGCATGGAACTCTATATGACAAAGTGACATTAGGCACCTCTATGACACAATGCATGCACGTGTGCAAGTATGCATTCAAAATTCTGGAGGTTATAGCGACTTTTAATGTAACAGCATTTCACATTTGAAATGCATTTTATTGACTTTAAATTAATCTATGATCTCGAAAATCTAATCAATTAAACATTTTAACTAGACAAATGCACTGTCCAAATTTCATTACTCTACAATATGTTTTTCTTGGTGTTGGGATTTTTTTTTCCGCCAGTGTATATATACATAATAGCAGAAGAAATATAACTTTAAGGAATTACAGAATGCATTTTTTTTTTTCGGTTACAGGAATATAAGAATGAATGTGAGACTTAAGGAGACATGGGCCACGGAAACAGAGGGGGTAGAAGAAAAAATACCCTTAAAACTGAAAAAAAAAAAAAAAAGAATTTTGGTCATTTTTTATCATTTGAAAATCCTTTAACGAAAAACTTATATCGGTCCTTGGGGGGGGAGACTCAAGCCGAGGGCCCAGAGCAATTGTTCCGCAAGCCTCTGCTTTAGCCAGGTGCTGGACTAATACCATCTTTATCTTGCAAAGTCGTGGAAAAAATAAAAAGTAAACATTCCCTACTAACTTTTCAAAATATTATCATAGAAGAAAGTTACTAGTAAGTACCAAACGATTAGGAATAAAGTATTTTTTTAAATGATGTATATAAAATTTGCTTAGGGGCTCATCAAAATATTAAAATAAACCTTTATTTTGTTTTTCTCAATACCAGTACCCACCTCAACAGTGGCGTAGCAATTTAAAAATTATGGGGGGGGCTCATATAATTTCTAACTCAATACGCACAAAATAACTACAAAACTGAGAAAATCTATAAAGGATAAAACGTCTCAATTAGTAATTATGTAGAATAATAAAAATATTTCTTCACAATTAAAAATATGTGTATGCACATAACTTAAAGCGGCGTTTACTAGTTTGAAAGTTTGTTTTATTTTTTTTTCAAATGTGACGTTTGCTTCTGCTTTTACTCGATCTTTTTACGAAATCGGAAGTTTTTTCTCGATCTTTTGACGAAATCGGTCGTTTTTTGCAATATTCGAAGAAATTAGTCGTTTTTTCTCGATCTTTTCGCGAAATTTGCCGTTTTTTCACGCTTTCTTGACAAAATTGATTTTTTTTCTCATTTTATTACACAAATTAGCCGTTTTCTCATAATCTTCTAAAAAAATGGCTGTTTTTTCGCGCTTATAAGACGAAATTAGCCGCTTTTTCGTGATTTTTTGATGAAATTTATTGTTTTTTCACGATTTTTTTTACAAACTTGCGTTTTTACTACGCGATTCTTTAGAGAAATTTGTTTTTTTTATTAATTTTTGAGCAATTTACGTTTTTCAGCGCTTTTTTTCGAAATTCGCGAACTTTTTATATATCTGAATTTTTCACTAAAAGTAACGATATTATAAACCTGGAAGATCGATCGAAAAACCCGGAATTCCAGGGAATACCCGGACCGCAATCACCCCTGAATAAGTTATTTATTGAGTTAAATGCGATTCCAGCCACGTGATGACAAATATTTCACCTTTCCTGGAATAGTTTGAATACCAACTGACGTCTAAAAATTACATTAAAATATTTAAAATTTGATTTAAATATTTTAAAAATAGTTATAGATAACTCAAATTATAAGACATCTCTTCCTCTACATTATTCAGAAAACGTTAATTGAAGTCAGATCAATGCAACGCTGTCCACAAAAGAAGCATTCACATGAGTTAAGCGATTACAATAGTTAAAGGTTATTGAGGGTGGGGGGGGGGGGGGGTGTCAGTTTTGACGAGTACAGTGATTATGACGAATGCGGCGTTTCTTCGATAAAATACAGTGCTTAGAAAAATAAATATATATATATATACTTACAAATTTTGTCGTCATAATACAAGGTAAGTGCGGTTCGAAGCCATTGTGTTCAAAATGGATTCAGCATTTAGTTTTATTTCTTGATGAATGTTCATCAATGCAAGTCCAGAAAGCCGAGAATTCGACATATTGTTCTTAAGGTAAGTTTTTAACTGTCTCAATGTGGAAAATGTTCTTTCTGGAGTGGCTGTTGATACTGGAAGCGTTGATAATACTTTTAACAATTTTTTGATGTTGGGATAAACATTCGCATTACATTTTGATAATGACTCTATAGCAGTGCTTGGCCTTTCTTCTTTGTCTAACGACAACCATTTTTCGAACCACATTTCAATTTCAGCTTGTAAAATATTCGGAAAACTTTTTATATCAGAAAAATAAAATTCAGCACATTGCATGATATTTTCTACTGAAGATTTTTCTATGTATTTTGGCAGTATTGCGTATAAGCTAGTAACTATATTCTTATGATTTTCAAAACGGTCAATCATATTTTGAATTCTTCAGTTTTTTCATTTTTAACTGCAGAACTTGATTCTTCACGTTTTTCTTCTATGACTTCAGAATCTTCCGTTCTTTTTGGAACTTTAGAAGAGAAAAACTCAACAATGTTTTTTTCGGTCTTTTACGAGAATTCATAGTGCAATTTTATTTTTGTTATGTATCGTATATAACGTTCACATAAACTGCTGCCTAGGGCGATAAAATTCAACTAAACCTTAACAAATCATAACACGTAAGGATAACGCAAAATCAAAATGATTTTGAAACAATCTTCTCCGAAGAAATTCTGTTCTATTCACAAAATATCAGGGGAATGACGCAATCTACAGCTAGCAATAAGTTTTAATTCGACCAATGACGTGCCACTAAAATTTCCCCCTCTTGCTGGACACGTGTTCTTCGAGCGCGGCAATATTGTTAAAAAAGGATTGCAAATCCTGAAGGAAATTTACTACATTTCTCCGGGAGTTTGAAGCACTGCCGTTCCCCAGGGCTATAGAAGATGTTATTCTATAGTCCTGGCCGTTCCCAGAGTAGTATATAAAAAAAAGCTTTATCTATTTTTTTTCCTATTACAAATGTTGCTTCTAACAGTTCTATTATTCTACTATAATATGCTTTTAGCTCCCCCCCCCTTTCCTCCTTCTTTAACATACTCAAACTTAATGAAATTGATCTCTATTGAATATTGCAGATTAGCTTGTTCAAACTTCCTAGAATGTTTCAAATTTATTATTTTTGTGAATTTTAACAAATTAACAATACAAATTTAAACCTATTAGAAATTTCAGATTATAGATGAGCTTAAGCATATTTATTATTTTACATAAGTTTAAGCAACAGAATTTGAAATATTTAAAATTTTCATTATCACGAAATAATTTGAATGCGTTTATTAAATAATATTTTTTTGCCTAATTAAGCTTCTGATAAAATCCAATGGGGGGGGGGGGCTTGAGCCCCCTGAGCCCCCCCCCTTTCCTACGCCCCTGCACCTCAAACAGCATAAATGATTTCTACACCTTTCAATTAGCGTAAAAACGAATTTTCATGCAGTTCGTACCAAAAGTTTCTGGCAAATTATTTATTTCAAAACGATCATATTTTAGGGATTGTATCCTAATTGAAATTTGGTACTGAATTATTGACCGAAGGATCCTCCTTGGATCTTGGACGCAACTCAAGCAGAATTCAAGACTGATAGATAATAGAACAGTAAAACAAATTTCAAAATATCAAGTCACTTTCTATTGTAGATTACCCTTAATCATCATTTTGCCGTTTTTTAAGCATAAATTGAAAGTTACCTGGAAGAAAAAAAAATGAAATTTTGTATTTCTATAAAGTAGGACTTAATAAATAAAAATCCACGAAAAAATTGCAGGTTGCAATTCATAATTTTTCGAATATTAATTTCATAATTCATACAGGGTTCCCAGTAAAACATGAATGACAAATTCCCCGACTTTCCATGACCTAATCTCGAAAAATTCCATGACTTTCCCTGACCAAATCTCAAAAAATTCCCTGAACAAGAAGGTATACAATGAAATTGCTACTTATTTCCAGAATTCTTTGTCAAAATTAATGATTTTTTTCTGCAATTGTTTTTCAAATTTCTAAATTTTCTTTTCCCTGATTATTTGATGAATTTCGTGATTTTTTTCAAGATTATTTGATGAATTTTGTATCATTTTACATTTTTTCACCAAGAATTTTCCATGACTTTTTAGAAAATATTTGTAAATTCCCTGACTTTTCATATATATTTTGAAATTTCCCTGACTTTCCATGACTACTATGAAATTCCATGACTTTCCAGATTTTCCCTGACTTTATCCCTGTCATATCATAAAATTATAAAAATTGTAGGGGGGGGAGGGGACATTTCAAGTACTTTTTAGGTCTGTTCATAATTATATAAATAGGTTATCCCTGTAGTCGTCGTTCAGTCCGTCCGTCTGACTGTCCACATATAACAGCAGAAAAACTACCCAACCATGTGGTTTGAAATTTAAAATATATAATTGTTGCAGAATTTTGTCGAGTCATTTCAAATTTTATGAAAATCAGATAAATAGTTTAATTACAGGTACAATCAAAAGTAATCTGTCACATTAATGGATGAAAAAAAAATAGTTTCGAGGGCATTTTAATGACGTTACACTCTTTCGAACATAATGAAATTGATATGCACTTATGAAGTATACCAAAATATAAATTTTGTACAATATGCGGTGTAAAGAATAATCGTTATTCATTTACAGGGCTGCACAGAACTATTTTATTAGATAACACAGGCCTACAAAAAAAAATTTTTTTTTTTGGTGCCTGAGATTTTACAACTGATTTTGGATATTTTGGGGACGCTGATTCCAAATATGCAATCAGTTTTTCTCTATCAGCTCTACTTTTTTAGATATGCAAAGCGAACTAAAGATATTTTAGAACTAAAGTGACCTTGAACACTTAAACTGACCTTATGATTCATAGCCCTATAACGACGCTCAAGGCGATTAGAAGGACGTTGAAATACCACAAGATCTTGAAAAAAACAAATGTGCAAGCAAAACTGAAGATCTGCGCATCCTTATGATTTCGCGCAGCTCATCCATAAAGCCAAATGTAAAAGCCTCCAAGAGATAAGATCAGTTTCAGAGCTCGCTCCATGGAAACAAAACTGGCTTTCTTTGACTTTTTAAAGTTTTTGAACTTCCATGATATTTGTGTTTAAGGTAGAATTCGTATCAATTTAACGTAAAACTTATAGTGTTGTAGATTGCTGTATTTGCGTTGTAGAATGGAATTTAAATGAGTTCAAGTAGAAAAAGTTGTATAAATCATCCAGATAAGTTTTGCTACATATGCGGAGAATAAAAGTTGAAAGAACACAGAAAATATGTTACTGACTTTGTAAAGAGAGCTTATCTTGGATACTTTGGGGTTAGACTTGGTGATCAGGATAAAATCTGCGCACCGCAACAGGTCTGTAAAACTTGTACAGAACATTTATGACAGTGAGTTAACGGAAAAGAATAAGTCTCAAATTCGGCTTACCAACGGTTTGGGGAGAACTCCAAAACAATTTTTATAACTATTATTTCTATTTAGCACTGGAATACTATTTGAATTAATCGAAACAATTGTAATAAGAAAACTTATCCTGATTTAGAGTCTTCAAGACCCCCACTTCCTCACTCAGAGGAACTACCGATCCCAACGTTTCATCAGGTACCAGAGCTTAGTGAGGATGAATATTGTCCTTCTGATCATCTTTTAGATAGCTGTGAAGGTAACAGTGATTATGAGGAGACGTCATCAATGCCTAAATTTTTCAACCAGGTTGATTTAAATGATTTCAAAAGAGATTTCAATGTTTTAAAAGAAGCTTCTGAATTACTTTTTGGTTTCAAGATTAAAAGACAAATATTTATTAGAAGAAAGAGTCAAACTTACATTTTATCACACAAGACAAAATTGTCTACTACCCTTCTTCTCTTAAAAAAAAAACAATCTTGTATTTTGTCATTGAATTTAGAGGACTCTTAGAAAAATTGGCTCTTCCTAAATATTTTCCAGATGATTGTCCTTGGACAGCAAAGAAGTTACACAAAATACTATTTTTTTATACTTTTGGGATAGCAGGGATAAAACACACCACTAGATTAGAAAAGAGAGGCCTAAGAAAGAAAACATGGATGTTGGAGAAAGGAATGTCATTAATAACACTTTAGTTGGGCGAAAGAAAATCATACTTTCGGCACTGCATATCAAGCTCTGTCCTATGAAGCAGTTTGTGTAAATTATCCTTAAGAACGGGTCATGATTTGCATATATAAGGTAAAAACACCCGAATTGAGTTATGAAAATATTAAAGCAGAAATATTTAACGGACGACAAATAAGACAACTGATTAAGTATTCTGTTTTCGTAAATTCAACGAATGAGGCTGAATAAAAAGACTGGACTTTTGTGGCAGTTCACAAAAACATTCCGGGCAAATGCAAAGGAGAAATCTATGTAGAACTGGTAAATGAAAAGCATAATAGTTTTAAATCTCTTGGGTGTACTAGAAGCATTAAAGTACACTATTTACATTGCCACTTAGAGCATTTTCTTGAAAATAAAGAAGGCACAAGTGATAAACAGCCCGAAAGATTTCACCACAATATTAAGACTATGGAGGACCGATACCAAAAAAGATAAGATATGCAAAGGGTTTCAGATTACAGTTTGAGTTTAAAAAGACACTGTTCTAAAATATACTCCAGAATGTCACGTAAAAGAAGCTTCCGAAGCATTCAATGAGTATCAGTTTCATCAGTGACGTTTTTCTCTATTTTTGTAAGTAAAAATATTTGTATAATATAATTAAAAAATTATTATTTGAATATGTGATATCATAATAATAAAAACTAGCATTTGTGTATTATAAAAAATAAAAATCCTGTATTTATTTTATTTTTACATACATTTTTTAATACATGGATTTACCTTAAAATAATGAAACATATATTTCACAAAAAGTTGTTTATCTTAAAAAACTGAGCTGATAGAGAAAAACTAAGGCCATATTTGAATTCAGGACATCAAATTCATACAGAATCAGCTAAAAATACCCCGGCACCAAAACAGCTGTTGACCAGTGTAATGGTTTAGGGGAAAACATTGTTTGAGGCGCGTTTTAATATTATTAAAGTATTTCACATTTTATGAAATTGATATACATTGCTGAGGTTTACTACAAGTTACTTCCTGTATAATAGAAAGCAGATAGTACTTACAGAGACACACAAAAGATTTCGGATACTCTACTGAATCTGAAGTACTATATACTAATAAACCAAGATTAGAATGTTTATAAAACTTCGTTATGTGGGAATTACTCTCTGTTGCACCTGAATTGGACTATATTTTCCCCTACGCCACTCATTTACCGGAACACTACTTCGAGATTAATAAAAAATCGAAAAGTAGTGAAGCTGTGTGACGAAGAAAAAAGAAATAAATAGAATGTTTTCAACGACGGCGGAAAATGTTGAAAAGCTGAAACGACGACATTCGACGATTTAAAAAGGAAAATAATAAATTAATAAACATGTACGTCGGATAGATAGTTTTTAAGGATTGTAGTGAAAATTACGAAAAATGAGCTGATGTTTTATTTTATTTTATTTATTTTTTTGTTTGTTTCGTCTGTTCGTTTCAATAAATGTCAGTGTATGTCATTGAACTTAGTGTTAATTTCGAGTATGGTTTCGTTCATCCTACAGTTATAGTATGAATGCGCCTCATTTGCTACGTTTGACGTGCAATTTCCAACTTGTTGTAAACAGCTTTTCAATAATTTTATTTTACACTCTTGGATAAGTGTATGTGTGGGGGGAGGAGCGAGCAGAAAAAAAAATAAAGATAATAGTGTGCAGCAATATTTGGGGATCGCTACGCACAAATGTATTGAGTTTCGACACTAAAATACAGGAAATGAAATCCATTTCAAATAGATAACACATTTTTTTCCGCTACCAAACTGCAGTTTAATGATTCATTGTATCATCAACTTTGTGAACGTAATCTTGAAATGATAGATGAAGAAAATAACTGGAATTATAGTAATCCTTTATTTAAAATTTGGTTATCTTTATGAATCCCACACAATGAAAGAACATGGTTAAATTCAGCCAGTTATCTCCATTATACTTGATGCTTGTCAAGATTTATGTACTTGTGCTTGTTCTATGAATTTATTATATTATAATTTGCCTTGTATTTCACAGCTATTCCTTCTAGAATAGAGAACAAGGGACTTTTTTTATATTTTATATATACCACTATTAAAAAAAATTGTAGTTTATTGTGTCTCTTGCACATATTTTTCTTTACAGTTTTTCCCGTCCTATTTACGTAAGTGTTAATTCTGAACAAATGTTAACTTTAAATTTTTACATATGATTCTTTACATAGTAGTTTTGTAACTACAGTAATACTTTAACTTAAGGGTGTTCTTAAATCAAAAACGGCAACTTTGTGACACATGCATTAATTTATTTTTGTTCGGAAATGCATGAAAATAGCAGGTGTTGTTATTCAGAAACAGTCTAATTGCACTCATTCTTTTGTTTTTTAAAAAACACAATAGATTTTTCATAACAAGCCTTCAAAGTTGACACTTTTGAGCACATTTCCCGACAAAAGCAGAAAAACCGGTCGAAAAGGAGGAGAAAAACGGGTGATTGCGTCATCGAAATAGCTTATAACTCGATAAGTAATTTAATTATCATAAAATGGAAAAATAAGTTCAATTCGAAATCGCTTACAGAGTCAGGCATTAAAATTTTATAACTTTCTGTTAAAAAATGAATTTGTGAATGTGTCAAAACGTTTTTCGCTTGTTGAGCGGATCAGTTAAGAACACCCTTAACCACTTAATGGTCGTATTAAATTACGGTTTAAAAATTCAAATTCATTATTGCCACCACTTTTTTGAAAAAGAAAATATTCATCTATTTAATGACAAATAAATTGATACTAAAATAAAATCAATTACACTATTTTATAAAACTGGTGGGAATCAAACAATTTTGAATAAAAGCCATGAAACTTGCAGCCCGTGAATGTCTCGGGCGCGACGATTAAGTGGTTAATAATTTTCTGTTTTCCATTTAACTATTCTACTTACTAACATCCTTGAAATAAGTAGAAATACTTAATTTTCAATTCTGTATTTTATAACTTTTTTAATTTTTTTTATTTTACTTTAAGTTTACAGTCATGTACGTCTTAAGTATTTTTCAAGTACATTTTTAGGTGAGTTTATAATTATATAAATACGTAGCAGCATCTAAAGTCGTCGTTCAGTCTGTCTGCCTTCACAGAACAACGCGAAAACTACCCAACCGAATCGTTTGAAATTTAAAATATATAATTGTTGCATAATTTTGTCGAGTCATTTTAAATTTTATGAAAATCAGATGCATAGTTCAGTTACAGTTACAATTAAAAGTATTCCGTTACATTAAGGGAAAAAATAGTTTCAAATACATTTTAATGATGTTACATTCTATCGAATATAATAAAATTGACATGCAACTATGAAGTATATACTATAAAATATACATTCTGTACAATCTGTGAGGCAAAGAAATTTTTTATTATTAATTTACAGGGCCACACAAAAATATTTATTTATTACCACGTTATTTATGTTATTTATACCACCAATTGTGTGTTTATTAGTACAGATCAATTCACTGAAAATGCGCACATTTATTGTAAAAATCTTATACCTCATTTATAATCATGAATTCATGTTTTATTGCAGGGGTGCCCAACCTTTCTACCTAAAATTCATTTGACACCGTTTCTTAAGAATCGTAAATTACTTTTTAAACTGCAGAATTTGTGTCTGTAATTTAAAAATTGGATAGTGTTTCAATATGTTGAATATAATATGTTGTTTCCGAATTTAATAATGCAATGTTTTTCTTTATATGAATATGGTATTTGCGTAGCACGCGTACCGCAGATTAAACACATTCCTTGTTTCTTTATCAATTCTAATAATGGTTTTTAATCATTTTGGGAACTAATCTTAATAATATTAATCCTAATCATTTTTATATCCCTAAATATATCAAGCGCCATGCGCCATTTACTTTTTAAGAAAGAGATATGAAAGAATGCTACATTTTAAAAAATAACAACATTCTTATTTAAAGTATTAACAGCTATAATAGAACCCAATTTAAGGGTGTATTTCGATTCAAACTGCTTACTTTCCGATTTATTTTTAGATTCATTTTTGGTCTGAAATGCATCAAACTGGCAAAATGTCTTATTCAGAAAGTACTCAAGGTGCCGTAATTGTCGATTCTTTGATAAATGTAGAAAATATTGCGAAACATGTAATCGAAAATAGCATTTTGAACTGATTTTTCCGAAGCGAGAGATCTGGTAACGAAAAAAAAAAAAAAAAAAAAAAAAAAAGAGTCATACTGAGAAGATAATTATTTATAAATCAAATTCTAATGAATTGAGCGTAAAATGACATCACACGGCACCTTATATGTCTCTTCAAAAATCCCTTCAGCAAGTTTCATGTTTCTACTTTTAAAAATGTGTCTGAAATTGTATCGGAAAATTTCGAGCTGTTGAAGGTGGAAAAGCGTTTTTTCGAATACACCCTTAATTTCTATTAAGAGCGGAAAAATTCTTCAAATGTTCTTTTACTTATGTATTTTATTTATTTATTTTCGTTTCCAAATGCCCATGCAAGTTATTCGAGTTGTTTTA
>CAXHSM010000325.1:0-87000 GCA_964019185.1 Maratus speculifer
ATTTATGTTTATCAAGGGTAAAGCTTACCTTAATTTTCGTCAGAATTTTGCATACTTTGCATATTAAACGAAAGTCCGTTTAATATTGAATATTTTGCCACCTTATTTTTACCCATGCTATAATTACAGGGCTCCCAAATGGTCCGCCAACTGAACATCAGTATTTTCTTACAAAAATTTCCTTTTTAGATTTTTCTTGCAAATTGCGCAGAAACCAACGTCGAGAGTACTTTTTAGTGCAAATTCTGTAGAAACTTAACATGGAATTTTCTACTAAATAATATTGGTGTTCAGTTCGCGGACCATTTGGGAGGCCTGTAATTACATTGCGAGACATTGCAAATTTTGTTAATACAACCAGCGCTATTCCCAACACAAATGAAAACTTTAAACGCCCCTTTTCTCAGTGTTCATATTTTCTTCACCTTCATGTTTGTTTCATTTGTGGAAAATCTCTTACCATTCAGCTGATTTTAGAGAGAACTAAAAATTAGTTTACTTTTACGCCGACATCTTTCTGAATTTTCATGTTATTCGACTGGATTTTTTTATAAGTTGCGCCATAGAATTTACTATTAAATTAGATAAAAAGAATCATTGTTATCGTTTGCACATTTGCAGATGAAAATTATTTCGTACAACTACTCATATTTATAAAATATTTAATATATATATATATTCGAATTGCACTATATTATTTCTACTACATTTTTCCAAATTTCTGAAGCTTACGTTAAATTCGGTCTAAAGGCCTGCATGTTATAAGCCAAAAGCAAGAAGTTTTTGAGCTTTGTTTTTTTTAATAGTTATATTTCAATAAATATGCATGCTATTCTTCAAAAAATTAGAGGATATGTTATACAGTATTTGCAGCGACAGAGATTCGTGCATTTTAATGTACATGCTGATCATGAATATAATTATTAATTTTTTAAATTTTTGTCGGCCTCCTAATTACTCCACTTATCAAATGGAGCATCCAGAAGTCAGAAAAATCCAATAAGTCTATTTTTAAATGTTTGAAATTGAAAGTGTCCGGTCATTAATGGCAATATATTATAGTATACGCTAAGTATAAGCTAGTTTTTCGAAACTTGTGGATTTGTTTAATTCAGATATTCCAAATTCTTACCAGAATTTAAAAATAACAGCATAATGTTTATTTAATAACAGACATTCCGTATTTACATAAATCGAATTTTACTATTGAATATTTCTGGTGTGAATTCAGTTTTTCTGCATTAAGAAATTTTGGGAACATATTTAGTCATGGGATTGTCTTGTATATTATCATTAACTGTACAATATTTATTTATATGTGATTCAAAGTTTTATGAATGTTCAACTAATATGTTACTCACCGATATTTTCATGTACTTTTTAAAATAAAAAATTTCACTCAACAATTCTGCGACTTATGTGAGTTTAGGAATTGAATTAAAGTAATCCAAATATAAACCACCAACTTTCAAGGGGTTAACCAGACTATTTCATACAGTGTTCCTAGATGGGCTACTTATTTTAAATTAAGATTCTTGACTGACACCACATTTTTGAAATAGTAAAATGCGCCTTATTTAATGACACATTAATAAAGGCGAAAACAAACGGAATTTTGCCATTTCAAAAAATAGGCGCTAATCAATAAATTTGAATTTTTAAAAAGTAGCCCACTGGCAATACTGATGTTATATACTTTTGTTATATAGATTATTTTGTTAAATTGTTATTAGTCTATAGTATTTGTGGACCTTTAAATATTAAATATAATTTATACTTTTAATTAACACAAATTAAATTTTTAATTTTTAATTTTAAATACAGTGAAACCTCTGAATAAGGGACACCTATGGGACCGGAAATTTTGTCCCTTAAATATAGGTGTCCCTTATTCGGAGTTTTTATTACAGTGAAACTTCCAAATAAGGGACAGCTATGGGACCGGAACTTTTGTCCCTTAAATAAAGGTGCCCCTTATTTGGAGGTTTCACTGTATTACATATAATTTATACTATTAAGTAACACAACATGTGAAGATGAAAATTAATTATTTTATGTTCAACGATATATTTTTAATATTTATCTTACATAATTTCTACTATACATTTTGATTCTTTCTGTGTTCTTTTTAATCTTGAAATTTTTGAGTGTGGATCACAAATAAAGTATTACGATTTATTATTGTTTTTTTAGAATTATGCAATATTCCTAAATTCGTACATCTCAAGGAAAATCAAGGACCTGTATTAGAGATTGTGGCTATTTCCATGCGAATTTGTTTGTTTGTTACACAGCTAAAAATGGCTATGCTTGTTGGTTACCGTTATTTTCGAAAAGTTTGCTTCGTTTTATTCAATGGATGATATATTTTTGACAAAATAAGTCACATTTTTCCGATATAAATACTGGTAGTAAAAATCGTAGTACGTAACAGACAAACAAGTTCGCATCCAAATAGCCTTATGTAAAATATTTGTCTTGTTTGATGAAAAAAATATATCTTCACGTATATCTACCGGTACTTCACGCAGTTTCTGGTACGAAAACCCCTATAATCTCCTGAATCCCTTGGTGTGTACGAACCGTGTAATCGGCATGCTTGTACAGATTTTTACCATCATCACGTAGTTCTTTGCTTGAGTTTTTAACTATTGTTAAATAAATGCAAAATTTTTAAAAAATTATCTTCACAATATTAAACAAATTATAGTTTTTTCAAAACAAAAAACTAACCTATATCGTGTTAAAAAAGAAATCTTTGATAAAACTTTTGAGATATTTAAAATTGGTACATCTTTGGTTACAACATGATTGCTATGATAATAATTATTCTAATTATCTTCTTAAAAGTAATTATATATATATATATATATACATTAATTTTGACATTTTTATGCAAATTTCAGCAGTTTTACAGTTACACGTCAGAGTGTCATGTTAAACAAATGTTCAATTCATAGAAAATCGTGTGCAAGGCACAATGTGGAAAAAAATCTCTTAATTAGTCAGTATAAACTTTATGAACTATATGACATTTATATGAGTTATTTTGTATTTATTTTTATATAGTTATTGCATTATACAATTTTAAACTTAACCTCTTCGGAGAGTAAATTGTGCTTGCGAAATATTATGTTTAAATTTTAATCTTGATTTAATTTCTTAGCACAAATATAAGATAAGATGAGGCGAAAACTACTATTCGGAAATAATAGTAACAAGTGGTTAAGGTATTTTATTTTGGAATTTAATAAGGGTAATACTACTAATCGGAAATAGTTGCAACAAGCTGTGTGCTCGTTGAAAAGAACTATAAGCAAACTTTACGGCACGTCTACGTAACGTTCGATCCGAACAGTTCAAGGTCTCCTTTATGAAAAACCCTGTGTACATCACCCTCATGTTCTAATAGTATGTGGATAACTACGAACAAGGCTCCCAATAGGTCCGTTTTTTAAAACCACTATTTAAAATAAAATAATAAAAAATAAATAAATAATAAAAATTTTTGTTTTACAAATTCATATAAACTTACGTGGAAGAACATTTTTCTTGCGGTTGTTGCAAAAACGTAACGCATATTCTTTTGTCAAATATTACTGATTTACAAAAAGCGGACTAGTGGGGACTATTAAGTTTTGAACCAAACACATATATAGTTATAATTAGCAATGTTAGAAAATTTCTCTATAAATAAAATACAAATTCAATAATTTTATCTAATCTTTTGTCATACTTGTAAATCTCCGGCTTTTACTAAATTAAGAAAATATACTTTGAACCGAAAAGTTTGTTAAATTAAATATTTCTTGCATTAAATATGTTTCTCATCTGAAATCTACTTATTTTAATTTGAGAAAGAAATTTCCGGTTTGAAGTATGTTTCTTTCATTTAATAAAAGGCTGAAGAAAGGCTACATGTACGTCTTTAGTTAATTTTAAAAAAACGTACTCGTTTTCTTTCTATCGGAATCTATTCTGTTTGTCACTCTACTCATTTCTATCAATCTATGTATTTTAAAGTATGCTTATGAATTATATGATTTATTGTGATTATGGATTATGGATATGTGTTTATTCATATGAAGAGAGATATATACATTCAAGCAGTAATATATATACGTAAGTTGTTTCCTAACAAGATTTCATGAAGCTGTAATAGTCCCTATATCATTAGAATTACCATCTTAGCCAAAGCAAGTTGATGACTGTTTTACATCAGAGTCACTAGAAGCCATCTAAGTTCAATAATTGTCTCACAGCATCCATTTAACAAAGGCGGGAATTGCGAAGGCATGATCAAATGTTATTTTGCATAAAGTGATCAGATTTCTTCGTGAAAACGCTTCATCGCACATTGAAATTCATTATCGACATACTCTAATTTACGGTGCTAATGTTGTGCCTCTAAAACTGTTGCATGATTGGAGCTATGAGCTTAACAGTAGAATAGATTCAAGATGAGCAGCAATCATGTTAGACTGTGATCTTAGGATATTTATCTATTTCACTTAAGTATCAAAATGCGATGTCGTGATTTTGACTGTATGGCCTTTTTAAGAAGCAGCCATAGAATTTTGTTGAATGATTATGAGTAGAATTAGCAAGATTGTCTCTTCTTCGAAAATTGTTTAACACTAGAACCGCCATTAGGGGTCAAAATAACCCCTGACAGGTTGATAATAATCGATTCGAACCAGAATTTTCTTCATAAGATATGTTAAATGTGTGCAGCAGAAAAATAGACTAATTAATTAAGTTAAATAGTTTAAAATTAAAATTCTTGTGAGTAACCCTTTTAATGAAACTTGAGTAAAATACCCGGCGGTACTAGTGTTAAAAAATCATTTTAAAATTTTACAAATATGTTATAATTTATTAGTTATACAAGATCTGTATAACTCTTTGATTTTGAAAATATTAAGATTAGTTTGTAATGTTTACAATGACTTTTATATGCAATTAGAAAGCTTCTAAACAGTTTTTTTTTGTTGTGCAGAAACAATTTTAACAAATAAAGAACATTGCACTGGTAGAGTTTAAATTCAAATTAAAAAATCAGGAAACATATATCGTATAGAATATTCTGAATAATACAGCCGCCTAAGGTAGTCACAATATATCAGCGTGTTATGTAACATTACTTTATAGCGAGAAAGGAGACAAGTTTTGCAGGATAATACAACGAAACGGGGTGCGAATGATTCTTGGAATAAAACATCAATCCGTATTACCCTAGGGTAACTTATAATTATTTTTGTGGAATTGTTTACATAGAAAGCAACAACGCATAGAAGAGAGCTTTTTTGTATAACAAAAAAATTATAGTAAAATTCACCTTTTATAGACCCGTAGTCTTCCTACTACGGGGCAAAAAATTCTATTAAATTTTTGTGGGAAAAAATGTTTAAAAAAATTCTATTAAATTTCCGACAAGGCAAAAAATTCTATTACATTTTTGTGGTACAAAAATGCGGAAGAGTTAGCAGCTATGCGTTTGTCGTCCTTCTTTTTTTAATCACCCTCCAAAATTTACCTGCATTCTCGCAACTGGAGAAAGCTAAAGAGCATGCTGTTAAATAACAGTTTAATAATGTACACCTTGTAAACAGGGTGATTCAAAGTAAAGTGGCCAGATTTAAAGGGCAAAGCAGGCATAGAAAAAGAATTCACATAGGAACATGTGGGTGTAAACGCATTCCGGTCGAAGTGGATCATTCGCATAGCCACCGCGATCACTTGATTTGTTTCCAGTAGATTTTTTTTTTTTTTTTTTTTTTTTTTTGCGGGGTTTTTAATGATTTATTTAAGAAATGCCTGTTTCACCGCAGGAACGCTAATAAGAAGAATTGTTGCAACAGCCGGATGGATTTTGAGATATACTTGATAGGATTGAGAAGGTATGGCAATCTAGAAATCAGTGTCGATGTAATGCCTGCCCCCGAGAGCCTGGCAAAAAACGGAGCATTTCCTGTAGCAGTGTTTATCATAAATGTGTAGCATGTGTGGAAAAACAGTACAAATAAATAGATGCATAATGACTTTTTGTTTATTCTTCTGGTATGAATTATATTTTTCGACCCCCCTCTGCCGGTGTTAGATGGCGATTGCAACCCCAAGTTCCTAAGTGATTTTTGATTCTTCTTGGATGCCTGATTTGCTCTTTCATTTTGGCAAGTTATTTTGAGTCGCCCTATATATGTGTGTGTGCCTATCCATTTGGATTGCATCTGAAAATTATAGACAGGATACATTAAAGTTATTCTTTTTAATTGAGAGTAAAATAAAATTCTATCTACCTTTTTAATTCAAAGTAAAATAAAATTCTTTCTACAACTAATGATATATTGTAGATCTGTAATTTAAAGTATGTTGACAGGTTCTTTTTAAAAATGCATTCGCTAGTTATAGGCTATGATCGCTTAAGACAATAAATGCTCTTTAAGAAAAATTATTTATTTGCAGTAAACTTCAAAATTTAAGGGTTTCATACAGAAAAGTTAGGGATGGTGCCTGAACGCATTTTTTTAAGAAAACAGTCTTCACATGACCGAGTTCATGAAGCGAGAGGGAGGCAATTAATTCCTCACTGAAAAATTCACACATTGGCATCACACAATTGGCGACATTAAGCATATGAAAAATGACTGATATCATCTCCGCAAAATTGTCTGTTACGCTTAAACAATAAAAGGATTTTGAATTTAATAGCAGGGCAACCAGAAAACAGCAGTCCTAAAAGAATACGCCAAAAAGGAATCCGACTGCCAATTCGTACGTTAGGAGCATATTTTGGGAAAATGTTCTCAAAAGACATAACAACCATTATGTACATAAAAAGACTCATATGCAACGAATAAGTTATACTTAAAATTACGCAGAGAGGAAAATGAAATTTCACTGACCGCAAACACATTCGAACTTTATTCTTTTTTTTATTTGTTTCCAGCAAGGGTGAAATACGCATCTTAATGAATTCTCTTTATCTGATAGCCGTTTTTCAGTAATAAGGCAGATGCTAGATGTTTTTCTTTCTTTTCTTTTGAACGGAAAGTTATTGTGGAATCGAAAATAAACGTTAAGATAAAATGGACATTTAATTAAAGATTAGTTTTAACGGTAATTTAGAAAAATGTAAAATTTAAGAAAACTATATGTGATTCTACATCACAAATGATGAACAATTTTGTAGCAGTCATGGTAATGATAATTTATAATAAACACTAATTAAATATTGATAGTGACAATCCGCAAATATGATGGTGAAACTTAGCACAGAGAATCACCAAACAAGTCGCTATCAGAAAGCAAGCGTTTTATATTACATGTAAAATGAAATATAGAGCTGCTTTATATACGAACAAAGACAACGTTCCAGCGAGGAGAAAAGAGAATCAAACGAAAACAAAAACAGAACGAATGAAAGATGAAGCATAGAAGGGGAGGGAAAAAATGTTGAAGGAGTAGTAAACCATTATTTTCCTTCCCACATTTTTCTTCCTTAAATGCACTCAAAATGCAAAAACTGAATATACGAGAATTTTAAAGAAAGTAAAATCAAACATTAGAAGACAAGTTTCTAACCTTATTATTGTTTTTAAATAATAACTCATAATACCCATATACCGATGTCTTATTTTTTATCGCTAATGTTTCGAAAAATCAAATGAATAATGCAATTAATATTTCTTGTTATAATTTTTAAAAAATTGAGAGGATATGTTTTAGATTAGGGGTTTTCAAACCATACTTTTGCGTGCCAATAAGGGAGCTACTTTTTTTTAAATTTAAATTTCTTGACTAGCATCACATTTTTTTGAAATAGTAAAATTCACCTTACTTAATGCCATATCAATTAAGACAATAAAAGGAGGGATTTTACCATTTCAAAAAGTGGTGCCAATCAAGAAATCTGAATTTAAAAAAGTAGCTTCGTTACTGGTTCGCGAAACCCTAGTTTAAGATCCCCTGTTTTAGATCATAATCACATATGGTCTGACACAGAAAATAAACTGTAAATGTTAACCAACAGTACACAAGTCTTTAACACTAGAACGCCCGAAAATTTTACTCGAGTTTCATAATAATATTTCTCACCAGAATTTTTATTCAAAATTATTTAATTGATTTATTTAAAGTAAATCTACGTAGATTAAATTTAAATCATTTCAAGAAAAATTTTCTGGTTCGAATTGAAATTTAATCACATAGTTGGAGTCGATTCGACTCCATTCGGGCGTTCTAGTGTTAGTTTTTCGAGTTCCTTTTTTGGAGGGTGGAGGGCTTATAAACACGCCCATATTCATATGTATGCCGTGCACATACATATTGTATATAGAGAGAAAGAGAGAGAGAGAGAGAGAGAGAGAGAGAGAGAGAGCGAAAATTTATTAATTAAAAAAAAATGTTATATGTATGTGGGGAAGTTACAGGGTATACAGGTGTATATACATGTATACATAACGTGTATTCGCTTTTCTGTGCCTACATATAATATGAATATTGGATATATCAAGAGAAAGAGAGGGGGAGTGAGATTTAGATATGGATAGGCCAGGGCTCGCACCATTCCTAAAATTTTCCCACATTGCTACCAGTATTTTAAATCAAAAACCTTCGTGGAAGGTTCCGTTAACATCTACAATAGAATTATACAAAAAAATTTAACGTTTTTAATTTATGGTAGGAAAGTAAGAAAATTTTAGGAAGGTGCGAACCCTGGAATAGGCAGATAGATAGCTAGATCAATAGATGTATACATAAGCCAATATATGGATGGCTATGGCTATTTAAATAAATAGGTGGATAAAAAGTACGATTAATTGGCTGAATTTTAAAAGCTAATGTAAGTATAATAAATATGCTTTAAGTAAAGCCATTTTGCATACCAATATCATACCAAAATAATTTACAAAATTTGTATAACATAAAACTAAATATCGATGTGATTTATGTTTGAATAATGCTGGCAGGGTTTCATGTAGTTTATGTTTGAAACATTCCTTTATTTCCTCTCGCTTAATGTTTTGCAAAATACTTTGATGTGAAAACAAGGTGTCCATAAAAGAAAATCCAGTTGTAAATTTTAATAGCATTAACTGTATGCAATGTAGAGACTTGGTCCAAACTCACAATTAAAGATTAAATTAAACAGTTTTAAATAAGCGCGTGCGTGAGTAATGCTATCTTCTGTATTCTCTTGCAGTTCCACATACGCAAAATGGTGACTCCTGAGCGTAAAATTTATTGCTGGGCTTGAGATTAAAAAGACCTCAGAGCCATGCGATTTTTTCTTATGTAAGTTTATAAAACATGGTGTCCGCAGCCACTTATATCTAGAACCGCGGCGGCAGGTCGTTTTGATCCGTATCATATGGAGAAATGTCAATTCGAACCAGGAAACTCTTAGTAAAATAAGCTAAATATATGCTGATCAAAAATATTTTTAATAAATAACTTAAACAGTTCAAAATGAAAATTCCGCTGAAAAATACTTTTACAAAACTTGGATGAATTTTCCCGCGGTTCTAGTGTTAATGACTTGCTAGAGTTAACACACAGATTTCGAAAGGCTATTTCTATTATTTCTATTAATCCGTACTTGTTAAACAAAGTGCGGAAAGAATTGGACTTTATGTTTGATTTGTAGTGTTTAACACTAGAACCGCGGGATTTTTTTCTCGAGATTCATAAAAATATTTAGCACCAGAATTTTTATTATAAACTAAATCACTTATTTATTTAAATTATTTTTCTGCATCATGTATATAACTTATTTTATAAAGAATTTTCTGGTTCGAATTGACATCTCTTCTTTTGTTACGGGTCAAAATGACCCGGTTCCGCGGTTCTAGTGTTAACTAAAGGTGCACATAGGAACATTTGTAAAAAAACAACGTTGATTTATGTTCAAATTAATATATTATTTGTTGTAGATAGTCTAAATTAAACCGTTGTAATACACATTTGATACTGTCATATTACAACGTTATTTTATAATTATATATTATATAGTTTATAATATTATAGTAGTATATTACATAGTTAGAAATAACCTAGCATTATGAAATATTTTCTCAATTTATTCCCCATTAATAACATCTAGCAGCATTTTAATATTAAAATTATCGATCATGTATTTGAACCGTTTTAAAAGTTTTAAAATTTAATAAAAACAGTCCTTTACTTTTATTCGATGTTAATAAGCTACGAAATCAATAAAAATTTATAATAATATATTTTTCTGATTATTTCCACGTTTGATCGTGCACGTTTGATTATATTTTCATTAAATTTGTATTTTATTTATATTATTATTTATTTAATTAATTATTAATGACGTTTAAATCCGTTATGGAATATTAGCATGAAGCTTATGCTGAACTGTTTATATTGTGATAAGTGTAAACGGATTTATCTTGCATAATCGTGCGGTATGCTATATTTAAAAAATAATGATAAAAAATTATTTTAAAAAACAATAACAAAAAGAAAAAAAAACAGCAAATTGAGATGGAATTTCCAGACAAACTGCATTGGAAAATGACTTTCTTTATTTTTCAGTGGTTCAAGGAATGAAATTGTGCAACGTTTAGAAATTAATAAATTTACGATAAAATTAAAATTGATTACCCAGGACACTTCCACCGTCAAAATGACGTCAGCGTTACTCACAGAAATGTTTTTGCTTTATAGAATATATAACATGGATATCATATTACATCCTGTAAGATGTGTATTTCCTGTAATATGTGTATTTAAGAGTCACATTTCTAGTAACTCTTAAAATTGTTGGCCACCGTTATTTTCGAAAGGTTTGCATAGCCTAATTCCATTAATTAAATTTTTCTGATAAAATAAGTCACATTTTCCCTTTCTAAAATATAAGTATCCAAAATTGTGGTACGTGATTTACACGACATGTGCCCATGAAATTACCCAGATATTATTCGGTGTTATACACCAGAATCGTTTCTTTGATATTTTGTCCTAGTCATTGCTTGAACAAATCGCATAATTCAACATGTCTTAAACCTCACGTTATGAATAATTTTTAATGCTTTACCATTATCTGGTGAGAAAAACTCTTTTTTTTTTCAGTTGGAATTTTGATAGACTGATGAACATAAAATACGCTACAACGAAGATGCACCCAAATAAATATTTTTTACTTGCACAGCACATCAACATCCTTACCTCCTATTTTTATAATGTAATGGTCCTTATTTATGCGTTTCCAGAAGATTTTGATAAAGGCAATCATTTTTGTTTTTCAAATTTCTCTATGAATGAAGGTGGAATGTTTTCAGTATTTTTTCGCTTCATGAAAGAGTAAATTAAAAGAAAATCTCATTTGTTTCGTTTCTTTGTTACACAAAACAAACGGCGTTTTTAATTAAAAATAATTGTTTTGTTTCTAAAATTGCATGCCCGAAGAAATAAAAAATAAATAAAATAACTGAATAATAAAAAAAGCACGAAAAAACAAAACAATTTATGAAAGTTAAATTAAAAACTTTCTTATGTAATATTTGGTTCTAAATTTGAATTTATCAACGATTTGAGTTAAATATAAATATGCATACTTTATTAATTACAAAAAAGTTTTCAAAAAAACAGTCACATTTCCTTTTAAGTACTTTTTATGATTAGAATTCATTACTATTCCGATAAAAAAAATGTTTTAAGAAAATATCAAAAAATTGTCAATATTTGTAAATGATGTTCTCATAATTATGTATAAAAGAAACATTGTGGTTTTAGTTAAACTTTTATAAGAACGACAATTTTGAAATAGTACTGTTTTATCCATTGAAGGTTTTTTTTTTAAATCAGATTTATAAATGAGATTCATAAATTGTAGAAATTTGTGAACTGAATACTTAAGCGAATTTATATTGACAAAGCAAATATGCATCGTGTCATCGACTGTAAATGACTGACCCATTTTGAATGCGCGGTTTGCTGCATTGTTATTAGAAACTCAATATATTTTTTAAATGCCCTTTGTTCAAATAGTTCGAATTTCGGCCAAAAGATGGCGTTTGCGGCAACAGGCTATCAATACAGACATGACTCAACTTTTCATAGGCATGAGCTTTTTGGCTCATTTTTAAGTCGAATCTGAGTTTACATGCTGAATCGACTCTTGATTCACCTTCAGAAATACGGCATATCGGTTGGAAAGAGATTTACATGCTACAGTATTTTTGACAGGGTTATCCAAAAGGTTTTCGTTCAATTCAACTTGTTGAAGGTCTCCTATGGGGTTTCAGAAAAAATAAATCGTAGAAATGTATGACTTGTACTAGCATGTTTACACATTTAAAGTTTCAGGATAATTCCTCGTGTATTTTTCTAGATATTTAACAATTGCAAATTGCAAATTGCCGGTCACCTTGAGATATATAGTGTATTTCTCTAGATTAAAAAACTGTTGCTTTTTTGTAATTTAATCAAGATGGGGATGGAAATGCTCTCTTTACTACAATTTTCGTAAATTTAATTTTGTCTTCAAAATTATTCGGTTGGATAAAGAGAAAAAAAAACGCTTTTAAAATAGAGCCTCTGAGCCTCTGGGCACTGTCCCTGCTATGCAACTTGTTATTTAAAGAATTTTACTATAAGATCTACTTGGATATTTTTGTTGTGAGTATTTCACAGAGGTGACAAAGTCTAACAACTTACATATTATTTTTAATTTCTTTATGGCTTCTTTTTTTTTTAACACCGCAAACTAAAAATACCGGAAAAGCAGTAGAATTGCTTATTTCCTCTCCATATTTCCAAAATATTTCCTTTAAATGAGCGAAAAATATGAGTCAATAGGTATTACAGGTGAAAATCCATGTTACTCAAAATTTCAGGCTAATTACAAGTAGAATATACAGGTAAAAAACCAACAGCTTTTAGTAACTAAGCAGGCAAATTCTCCTTGCTCGAACTCTATTCGGGCAGAAAAACACACCCCTTAACCCTTTGAGGGGCAAAGAACTTCTACTCTTAAAATGCTGAAATCATTGATTGACAGCAGAATTTAAAATCAAAGTTATTTCAAAATTGATAAAACCTTTTCTTCACGTACATGATGAAATTAAAATTTTCATTTCGAAATTCTGGTATCGATGTGACGATTCTCAATTAAAATTAAGTGATATATATTTTATACCACCGCCCTTCAAGAGTTTAAAGGGCTACAGCATGTCATGTATACCAATTTATTTATATTTTAAAATGTCATTTTGCTGCTGGAATTTTCTGAAAAGAATTGAAATATAAATTTACATACAATAGAAGCTTTTATCTATCAATTACTTTGTTTGTAAATTCTGTTTTTACTTAATCATTTCAATGTTCACAAACAGGAATACATTTCCCTTAAAAGGGTTCAGTTGTTAAATACGTGAACAATAATTCAGAGTATAATATTACAATAAACAATGGATCTGATTTCATTTCATTAGTGTTATAAACACTAACACGTCGAACGCCACGTCAGTCACCGATGACTGTCACTGAACTATCCGTTCAGATGACTGACTTTTCATTCTAAAACATGATATAAAACTAAAAAATAGATATTGTTTTAAGTAATTACGGAAAATTTATTTAAAATTTACTTAACTTTTACTTATTACTGGATTATACTTAATAATTACTTAAAATATTATAATCTTTTCAGCATCAGTGTCTGTCATTGTGGCACTCAAACTGTTAAATCAGTTACTGGTAATTTTTAAAAAAGTAATAGATAAAAAGTAAAAGCGTCTAACAGATGTTCCTTTGAATAATTAGATATGTCTTTGGCAGATTTTGATTTATCAGCAAATCAATAGAAAGAGGAGATTTAAGAAGATTAAATCTTAGTTACTTTAGAACAAAAATTTGAACATTATCAAATCTTAAGAATTTCTTTTCACCCGAACATTAAAAAAATCGGTATTTTTTTTTAGTTCATTATTTTATCTCGAAAACTTGTATAAGCTTGTATTAAAATAATATATAGTGTAATAATCATATACATGTATTGCCCTCTCTTGCCGTTGTCAAATAGCTGTTTAAAATATTTAAGCTATTAATTTTAGCGATATAGAGTTCCAATCGCAAAAAAATATTTCAAATGTTGTTTGTTTCAATAATAATAAAAGTCATCCACAAATTAGTTGCTTTTGAGAAATTGACGAACATGAAAGTTTTTTGCGGTATTACAAGCTATATGTGTTAAAAATTCCCCGTGCTCTAATAAGTAAATCAAATCAGAGTCTATTCTTCTATGACAAAAACGAATCATGTTATGATACTTGGAATTGCGTGAGATTTAAGCATTTTAAGATATCAAAAACGCATTTTCCCATGTTTTGCGGCCAGAATCACTAGTATATACATATAATTTAAAAATATAAATTACCATAACTCCTTTAAATTTTTGGGTGTACAAAAATGAAAGTTTCATATTTGGCTTGTTAGAATTCGGAGAAAGATTTTCTTGGTATAAATAAATAAATAAATAAATAAATAAATACAATTTAAAAAAAAAACACAATTGTGACATAAATGACGGCAAAGAACTTTAAAAAGTCAGAAAGTACACCTCAAAAGTGGAAAATGAGGGGACTTCGTACAATAACAATGTTTTATAAATATCTTGGTGCAATAGCTATCGGATTCTTGTACTTAAAGGCATGAATACAAAATTTTTTACGTGTGTATATATTAAATTCAGTAATACAGAATTAATAGGCCTCCATCTTAAATGTGATTTAATCACCATTGCGACCAAGGATAATTTCCTTTCAGGAAATATCATTCAGTTAATTGTGTTTGATAGCATTTAATAGAATGAAGAAAACTTTTATTAATATCTTTTTAAGTTTTAATTTGATTTTTTTTTAAATTTTAAATGACTCGATAAGATTCTGTAACGATTTTATATATTAACTTTCAAACCATTCTGCTCAGTAATTTTTCCGCTGCTATATGTGGACAAATAGCTGCGACAGATGACGATTATAGATACTACATATTAATATAATTACAATATTTACCCATACACAATAATATAATGGAATACTTTTAAGTGTCTCTGTAAATAAATTATGAACGCTAAATACGTTATTTTCAATACAGAACATAACATAGTAAATCTCACCAACGTATATCAATTACCGAGCAATACAAGCATATTAACACAAGTTAGAGTTGGGACAGGCAGAAGGACAGACGGCCAGAAAATAGGCAGACACAAACACTTTTAACTGTTGTAGAAAGAGTTAAAACTCATAATATGTTGAAATTTCAATGTCAGCAATTTATACCAACAGACAGAAGCATATATAAATACTTTTGTACAGCCCTGTATTTTTGTAATAATTTTATATGTACGCCACTACTGAACTACAATTTAATTAAGACTAAAGCAAGCTTAAAACTACTGAAATCAAGCCTCCAAAGATTATCATCCATACAGGGTTATGTATCTAAATCTTTACGTGGCCTATCCAATTCTTTGCGTGAGTTTAATCTTTATTGCACAAACATAGCTTCGTATACTGAATGTAACTCAAAATAATAATAACTAAAATAAAGACTTTATCGAATGGGACAAAAAACACGATTTTGGAAAAACAAATTAATAAATAAAAATGTATGTACACCTCTCACAGTATCATAGATTACTTTGCATTATTCTGTCAGTATAAAACTATATTTTAATTATCCTTTAAATAATTGTAGCTTTGTTTTAAATTTCACTTTAAAAATATTAACTAATAAAACTTTAATAATAACATTAAAATATTAATAATTTTTTTAATTAATCTGTTATTTTCAAATTGATTTCAACTTTTCTGAAAACTTTATATTTTACGTCCCTTTCTGATTAAAGATGGGTAGATTATTAATTTAACTTTTCATTCAGATTGAAATGATGTATTTGCATGTATGTAGATTAAGGAGTCCAGGGGTATTGTTACATACGTTTAATAATCTTGAGTAATGTGTAATATTTACAAGGGAAAAGTGCAATATTTACAAGGGAAAAAATACTTAAAGGATTAAAATTATGGGGCATCTTCTGTCTTTTAGCCCTGAGCTCTGCTAAGTACGTCTTCATCAGGCGGGCTCTGGCATCCTTCTGTACTTGTTCTGTGCTTGTTGCTGGGGCCCTTTCGTGTGAAGGTGCTAACTCAGCAACATTTAGTTAACACGTGGCTAAAAAGGTCAAACACGTGTCGTACCTTGCCATGGGGCGGATGCCGAATCGGCCAAATGCATCTGAGCGAGCCTGTTACCATGGGCTCGCTATATCGACACTCGGCCAATCCGACATGCAGCTGACCACAGCTGAACGTGTACACCGATCAGGATACTGAAAATAAACTATTTCTTCAAGGGAGAGAGAAAAAAAAAAAAAAAACCAGACGATCACTGTAAAACATGAATTTAAAAAAAAATTAATATTAATAAGAGAGAAGAACAAAAAAGGAATTTTGAAGACGTCATTAACAGCACACACAATGAAAAGAAAAAAAAATTATATCATAATAGTTAACGTCGTTAATGTGCTCTTTGCACATCTGTCTTTTGCTTTATCATCGTTCCCCAAAGGGGGTTTCCAACACAACGTCTTCGAAACAGATATTCGTCTTCGTCTAAGAAAAAAAGTCTCAAATTTATTATAGTGTTTCTTAATACGTCTTCAAAAAAAAATAAAGGAAAACTTTTATTTTTATGTAAAAGAAAATTGCTCAAATTGGACTAATCGTAAAAACTTTTATGACAAAGACAAAACAAACAAACGAAAATAATTATCTTTTGTCTGTCAAAAGGAAAGAAAGAGTAGAGGAAAAAAAAAAAAATCGAAACTTATAGTTTTCCTGCTACATCATATTTTGTCATTTTTTGGGGGGGGGGGGTGTAGAAGAAATAGTTTATACAGATAAACATATTTATAAAAACAATCATATTTCAAACAAAACATACAATTTTTCGAAGCACATAAAATGGTACTAAGTATGTAAAAAAAATATGTCCTATATATTGTAAAAGTTAAATGTTTGTGCCAAAAAAAAAAAAAATCACTTGGCACCTGTTAACAGAATCCTGGTTAATGAAATAATAATAATGATAAAAATGCTTTAGCCAGCCAACAAAAAAAAAAGCACTTGACTTAGCTTTATCTATTGCTGTGGCATATTTCACATTCGAGGGAATAATTAAAAAAAAAAAACACCATTATTCCCTCTTCGTTGCGTGGAGGAGTAAACACAAAACTAAAACCACATCTGTGTTTGTGATTTTGCAAGAGAAATAAGAAAAGAGAAAAAAAACACTCGTAAACGTAGAGATTATCTTGTAATAAATTCTTCCAGTCACTATGAGTCAGTTTATATCGACTGTGTCCAATATTTCATCATGTCAGCTGCCGTAGTGGTAATCTGTGGGCCTTCATGTGACCCAATTTTTTTAACTTGATATCGTTCGTTGGGATGCACTGCGGTAATCTGGTATGGGCCACAAAAATTATCTTGAGATAGGTATCATGAGTCAAGTCAGTCATATAAAATGAAAAAAAAAAAAAAATCACAGCTTTCCATAAGCTGGGTAAGACTTAGTTCAAAAACCAATATGTAAATAAAATAGTGAAATCCATAATAGAAAAATAATGCACTGATGGTTTTTCGTAAAAAAAAATATTAAAGTACGAACATCTTGAACAGGTTTCAGGTTGGGAGAGAAAAAAAATAAATAAAAAGTAAACATCTGTGTAACAAAATATCTTGCTTGAGAAAGAGAGAAAAAAAAAGTCTCACTTAGGATCCAACGCTGATAACACACTTTTTCTCCCCTTTTGCATACTTTTTTTTTTCTTTCTTGTCTTTTTCCATTTAAGCGTCGCGGTGAATCGAATGGCAACGATTAGGAGGAACACAGAGCATATCAAAACGTTGAAGGTATCTAGTACCATAGATGAACATCTTGCCATCGGTGACTCATAACAGCAATCTGTTTGCATTAGGTGACATAAGACACCGATGAAAAGTATGGGGATCATATATTTAAGAATATTCCGCATAGCATCGTTGTCACCAACTGTTCCGTGACCAAGGGTAGTGGAAACGTCTCTTCCGGAGAAATGTTTAGCTTGTTGATTTTGAGGGGAAAATAGGACATTAGGCTCTTCTATATTGGTGCATATTTCATGTGGCACGGGGTCGTCTGCGAAGCATGGAAGTGTTCCGTTGAATGAGTTGTGGTGTGCCATGTCAGTACCAACAGAAGGCGTGTTATGTGACGTAAGGGGGGCTGGTAAGAGAGTGTTGCTCGCGGGCTTACGGATGCGTATGCAGTTAATGAAAACATCCGCTTGGGGAGTTTTATGGAGCGATATCCCGTCCTGACCACACGTTAGTGTACCCTGTGTAAGCACGTCCCGCCCTACAATAAAGGGGGTGGACATTTGTGATGAGTTTACGACATAAACTCTAGTAGAGAACAGAGTTCCATCTATTTGAATATCCGTTTTAAATGATCCTAATGGCGTTAAACTGCCACTACCAAAACCGTCCAGTTGTATGGTTTCACATTGTAGGGGAGGGGAGCCAACTAATTTATAAAAATCCTCTCTTATTGCTGTAATCGCACTTCCCGTATCAATTAATGCGTCTATTATGACATCCGCAATTTTGACTAATTTATTCATGTTGGTATACGATTGCTGTGAGTCTACGACGTGGACTTTCTTATCGCGCTTTAACCCCGAATGTTGTTGGGGAGGGGTGCCTCGGGTTGTAGGCTGTTTTTCCCCAGTGCGCTCGCCACATTCAAAAGACCGATGGCCCCATAACGAGCAATTAAAGCATTTCGGGCCCTTATTTTTATTATGACAATCTGCGGAAACGTGGTTTCCTAAACCGCAGTTAAAACAGATAATTTTACGTTCATTTTTAAGGTGTGGTGTAGGAGTAGGGCCTTCCGCATGATACGACATGCGTTTCACCTGACCACTGGCTGATCGGCAAATTTCATCATAAATTAGCAATTTTTTCTTAAACTCTACTAAATCGGAACAGCCATATAAAATGGATTTATTTTGGGGTGTATCTCTAATACCTTGTATCGTGTAATGAATTAAAGAGATGTCATCCACAATCCCTCGCTGCGCGATTTCTTTCATCTTCAAAAAATATTCCAATAATTGTTCGTTTGGTTGACATCCGCGGTTTGCTAATATTTGATGTATTTGTGCGGGCGAAGCCGTTTGATGAAATTCGCGGAATAAAGCTTCCTTTAGTGCGGAATAGGAATTAATATTAATTTCAGCTCTAATTACTAGCAATGCTAAACCTTTTAAACTCCGTTCTGCGAAAACAAATTTTTGAATATCTGAGAGGTTCAATGATTCCGAGAGTGTTTCGAATCGTGTAAACCATGTTTGGATGTTTTCAGATTTTTCCCCGCTAAACGGCGGAATTAATTGTTCTATGTCGGTGAAAGAAATATTTTGTTTACTTGCAGTGTATTGCGAATGTACAACCATTTGCTGTGGTTGTATTTTTAAGGGGGAAATTAATTCTGTGCTGGCACTGCTGTCGTTCTGATTATGCTCAATGTCTGTCTCCGAAGCCGAAATATTCCCAAATGTTTCCTTAAAAGCAGCAATGTCTGATAATGCGACCAAAATGCGAGTCGCTATCTCATCTTTATTTCCATTTATATCTATGGATAGCAGATTAGCGACTGTTATCAATTGCAACTGGTCAAAAGTATCAGTAATTTCTTTCAATTTGTTGGCGAATTCAGGGCTACCTTCTTTAAACGGTAATCCGGTATAAACCCTTAAATTAGAACGATTTCGCCTCGCTTCGTCTTTTCCAAAAATAAACAAATGTAGAAGCTGTATTTTATCGGCTTTGGCAGTTTTTAACTGCTGTCTGATCACTGGGATCGCTTGGAGCTCCATTACTCACAGCAAAGAAATAAGGTATAGTAAAAAAAAATATCACTTACTGCTATTTAAGTGTAATCCAATTTGATCTATGCTACTTTTTCAATGAAAGAAAAGAAAAAAAAATAAATCCACGGTATGCACAAGAACATCACAAATTACAGGCGGCGACCGACACTACTGACACACTTTCTTCATTTTCTTTTTCTTTTTCTCCCTTCTGGTGAGCTGTGGGACCGCGCTGATAAGCAGAAAGCATAAACATCATCTCGCTGCCGGATGGGGACTAGGGGAAATATAATCTTTCCTCTTGCACACTGCACATCAATCCATATGCAAAAATAAGAACTCTTGCAGTGCAGGTTGTTTGGGGGTCCAAGTAGGCCGCAGCCCCCATGTAGATTAAGGAGTCCAGGGGTATTGTTACATACGTTTAATAATCTTGAGTAATGTGTAATATTTACAAGGGAAAAGTGCAATATTTACAAGGGAAAAAATACTTAAAGGATTAAAATTATGGGGCATCTTCTGTCTTTTAGCCCTGAGCTCTGCTAAGTACGTCTTCATCAGGCGGGCTCTGGCATCCTTCTGTACTTGTTCTGTGCTTGTTGCTGGGGCCCTTTCGTGTGAAGGTGCTAACTCAGCAACATTTAGTTAACACGTGGCTAAAAAGGTCAAACACGTGTCGTACCTTGCCATGGGGCGGATGCCGAATCGGCCAAATGCATCTGAGCGAGCCTGTTACCATGGGCTCGCTATATCGACATGTATATCCCAAATCTTGTCTTATTTAATTGCAAAGTATTCTGCTATTTGATAAACGACGATAGTTATTCAAAATAATGATAATAAAGTTCTTGCAAAAATTAAACCTTTCAGAACTTTCCTAAAAGCGCCATGCAGCATCAGTAAAGACGACCTGTAAAAGACATACCATTGATGCATTTTGAAATACAGGATGTTCCTGAATTCTACTGATAAATTCAGACAGGCAATTGTAGGCATCAAACGAATAAAAGGTTTCCACGGGACATGGGGTCGCAAACCATCTTTAATTAGTCAATATCGCAAAAATAGTTAAAAGTGTGCAACATCGAGAGAATGGTTTAGAAAAATATCCATCTCACGTAAGGTTAAATTGCAATGCGTTACAGTTCAAAGTCAGTGACAATTAGACATTTTATTTGAATTGTTCAAAGTTTCGAATGCAAGGGTAATTGCACAGCGGATACCAACGGACAAAAGATTTTCGGATGCATTAAAGTATACCTAGAGTGATGGAATTATCTTCTGACAGAGTTCGCACACTCCTTATATTTTGTAAGGACTCTGACACCACTATAAATGATAAGAAAATTTATATTTAATTTTTAAGATACAGAATTCACAACCACCTCCTCGATTCGCAATTTTCGCACTATTTTTCGGTAGTGAAATGCATTGAAAACACTGTAAAAATTTAGTGGTAGAGTTGTGCGAACCCTGTCTGATCTTACATATACAATGAAAATTGCATTGAGAAGGTTTCTTCTTCTCGACCGTAGTGCTTCTAATCCTCACATTTGTTTGGTCGCCAATACTAGGCCTGAGCACTAACACAAATATCATGGCTGACGTAGGTGGATTTTTTAAGCAATTGTACGATCCCCTGAAATTATAAATTCCGAACTTTTTTAAGTTTTTATTTTACTTCTTCAATATTGGAAAAATAAACCTGAAAAAACTTGCTAGGGACCCAGTGAGGAAATCCAATTGCTCTTCATATCACTGATATTGTTATCTTCGCCTATATTCATAGCCGAAAATTCTCCCATTAAATAAGCTTAACAGAACTTTACAAAATTAGTGGTATCCAGAGGTTCTGAACTACCCACCCTGGCATCGCTGTTAATCAAACAAATGCTAAGAAAAGTACAAGCGCTTAAAAAATCCACATACGACAGCCGCCATTTTTATGTCTACGCTTATACCTAGTATTCAATGGCCGGAGGTCTTGCTTACTGTGTTCTCTAGGGATGAGATTTCCGCGTTTTTGCACACCAGTATTATTTTTAAGAAAATGTTGTTAGCCCGAATCGCAAAAATGTCTTGATTAAACGAAATAACATTTTTTCTAATAAAATACCGGTTTGCAAAAACGCGGAAATCTCATCCCTAGTTCTCGACGTTTATTTTTCGATTTTCGCCAAATAAATGTGATTTGTGACCAGGTATTTTTTTTTATCTTCTTGATGCCTAATACCAGCCCTGTGAATTTGTCGGTCCAGTTCAGCAATATCCTGTGCAGTGGCAATTATGTGCATTATAATAAAGCGAACTAACACGAATCACATTTTAGAATTAACATCGATCATTTACAGAAATCCTTAAAATTACTTATTTAGAAAAAAATGATTCTATTTAAATATTTTTAAATATCTTAAGTTACTGCTGATTTAAATGGTCATTTGATATATTAAAGATATAAAAGGATTTACTTTTAAGATTATTGATATTTCCCAAAGATTTAAAAGTAAATTATGGAATTCATATTATTTATTATAAATAACAGTAACGCAGAAAATACGAAGAATGTCAATTCCTTCCAAGCGAAGTATTTCATGTGTCTAATGGGATACATTTGTTTATATTGTAGATGTGTAGTTTTCCTACATATATTTCCCAAAGGAGCAATAGTGTTTAAAGATAAAGTCATAAGAGCTGAACCATAGAACCCTATGAAAAAATAAAAACTATCAGACCACAAAGGAAATTTTTGACTACTGAGGTGCTAGTTATGTTTATTCCTAATATTTTACAGTAAAATCCTTAAATTGTGATCAAACAACCTTCATTAAAAATATTGAAAATATTCGTCGATCTGAAATTGGAGATTTTAGTATTAAGCAGAATTTATTTTCTTTCAAAGAATAATCAGTAGAATTTAGTATACTTAAGACTCAAATGTCCACGTGTACTTTCTTTACAATTTCCCAAAAGACCCATCTACGAAAAGTAAACGTTGATACCTTTTAGTATAATAATATTAGCAAAGTATCTGCCTAGTTTTCGGATATCATTTCGAAAACAGCAGTCTCTTAACTTGATGAACTCTCACATGTTACATACAATTTTGAAATTCCAATTTGAAGGGAAAGGGAAAGAAAGATAAAACAAAACAGAATCGTAATTGGAATTTTTTGATTATCTGCAGTGAGGTTGCTTTTTTTATGTTTATGTAAAATAAATATTTTATCATTGTACACTTAAAAATCAGTTTTTAATTAATTAAGATTTTTTTTGGTATAACATATTGGAAAATGAAATAAACACCTCTTTTTTGAAAATTAAAATATTCGTAATATTTAGTATTAAAATTTTTGTCATTATACAGTGTGAAATTCTAACTAAGAAAATAGTAGTATCAAAAAGTTTTAAGTGAAGGATCAAGCAAAATCTTCTTGCCCGTACGGCATACGGGCAAATCAGTAAAGTAGCTGGATCAAGTAAAATGCAGTATTTATCTAGCCTCTAATATCTCCCTATTTATAGAAGTCTTATTTCTGGAGTCTTTATTCTGAAAACTTTCGTAGTCATATATATATTTTTTTTTATGTACAAGAACATGTAAATAAAAAAGATACATGTAGTCAAACTCTGTTGCTTTAAGCATGGGTCTTGACGTCTTGTTTTTTATACATATTTGATACCACTTTTTCTAAGCAGTAATCCTTGTGGTAGATTTTCATTGAATATGTTAAATGAATCTAATACGAAGGAAATCATGGGGGAAGGATTAATAAATAAATAATACATTATGTTGCGATACCTATTTAGAGAATGAAGCGATACGACTGTCGTCTATATTTTGCGCAAGAGCGTTTAAGAGATCGCACATTCTATTTTAAGAATTACCCAGACCGTGATATAATCATAATTTTGGGTTTGTAATTTATGTAATATGTGTTCTCAAAATAAAATAAGAAATTTATTTTAAAATATATATTAAAAAACACTTAATTTTGAGGTGGTAGGCACACATATGTTGCGTTTTTTTTTTTTTTTTTTTTTGTTTTTGTTTTTGTTTTTTTTTTTTTTTTTTCTTTTTGTCTTGGATTCCTAGCGTGGACACATCTTCATTCATTTAGAAAAATTTCAGTTCTTATGAATGCACCACAATCTGAAAACTAGGACTAAGCGCTGACACAAAAAGATGCGTAGGAGGATTTTTTTTTTTTTTTTTTTTTTTTTTTTTTTTTTGTCAAAGTTTGTATGTTCTCTTGAATTTGAATACCAATATTTTTTTAAGTTTTTTCAAATATTTTCTAAAATTGAATAAGTCTATCAAAACTTCTGGAAAATAATGGTGTGTACTTTCAGTGGGGAGTACAAGCACTTGAAGATGTTGCCTACGATAGCCATTATTTTTCATAATTCAAGCCTAGTATTAAAAAAAGGCAATGATAAATGGGTTATTCATTAGACAAATAACACCCAGTTAGACCTGGGTGTTATTTGTCTAGTTATAAGATATATTAACCAGTATATATTAACCAGTTATAAGATATATTTGGGAACGAACGTTTGCTAACCCCGACTAAAAATGTCCTCTCTTTTTCAAACTATGTTCATGGTAGATGTCAATTATAAATATTATACAAATGTACCACCATTGTTCTAGTTTAGAAATAAGTATTTTAAAAATGTATAGATGTTCTATTTTCCGCACTAGATCTTTAAATTTAGGTATAATTACATACGCCGAAAATTTTTCAGCTTCTTCAAATTATTCGCAAGGTTTTTGAAATTTACTGTCTTTTAAGAAAAACATTCATGGTAGGTTTTTGCTGCAATTGCTAGAAAAATGTGCTTCACAGTGTTACCACTATCGTCTCCAATTTTAGATTGAAATTTCTAATTCATAATTCAAATTTTGAAAAAGAATTTTCACTTCATGTGATCGTTAAAGTCCTGTTATTAAAGTTGGCACAAAAAATACTTTTGATTTTTGTTATGAACTTGAAATTTCGGAATAAAAATGGAGGTCAAGATGGCAACCCTGCTCTTCCAAGTGAATTTTTAAGATCTTTTTAAGCACGATTTTCACTAGATAAAAAGTGGTGTTAAAAACAAACTGAGTGGGACCCCTATTAGCAACAGAAAATACTTCCTAATTTTGCATGCATATACACTGATTAAATAAATTACCTTGAAACGTAAAATAAGATCAAATGAGAGTACATTTATGTTTAACAACAATGTTGTTATTAAATATGTAAGACTGTTCTTATTTGAGCATTATTATTTCTTTTCTAAAACAATCAAGAAGAAACGATTAGGTTATGTTTGTTATTTGTGAGCTTTTTTTATAGTGTATTAATAAATTCAATAATAGACATTCTGAACGTTATTTTCCGCATGGAATTTTCCTTAATTTAAGAAATGAATGTAATTTGATTTGTAGTTTTTTCTAGAATGTAGCGTGTATTTCCAGTTTGCTGCGTTGGTACTCAGTTGTTCCTTCTCTGAGTCCATTGAGAAAGAATAGGTACAAATTGCAAAATATATGCTTCAATAATGTTTAATGAATTAGTCATTAACTCTTGGGACTCCGACATCTATAACATACATTTTATTCGTTTGGCAACCCTTTTTTAAAAGAAGTTTCCTTCAAGAAACCAGTTTTAAAAGTGCTCTGATTAGATATGGAAAATTTTATTGTTCTTTATGGCAAACAATTTTTGAAAGGAACTATGATATCGCCATAGCGGCAACAATGGAGTGCAAAGGGTAAATAAAAGTTACAAAATGAAATTTTAAAATTACTTTTTGAAGAAATTTAACCTTCCTACCCTGAATGGGTCTAATCGACCTAGTCCTGTAATGCGTTTCATTCTATTCAAACCAGAAATTTTTTTATAAAGTTAATTAAATAAAGAACACAAAGATTTAAGTTAAAAAGTATGTTAAATGGGTTTAGATAAAAATTCTGGTGGGAAATATTTTAATAAAGTTTGAGTAACATTTCAACAGGGTAGGAAGGTTAAAGAACAAATTTATTACGTAAAGATAATCTAACAGTTCTGAAAACAGATTTACTATTCTTAATTGACTGTTATAATTAGCTAACATTAAAAAGCTGTCATAAGATTTAATATTTTGTTCTTTCAAAAATTATTAATTGATAAATTTTGAAGAAAAATCATAATGACATAAAAATATTAAAATAATACAATAGCAAAGTAATAATATAGTTAATGTTTGTTAAAAGAAATTGCAAGATTGCTGCGTTTTCTAAAAAATCCTATTTATATATTTCGAATCAAGGAAATTTTTGAATAAAATCGTCCTTCTACGTATTAGTTATGTACGAACAATAACCTCATTTTATTACAACTAATCTTCTGAACCTATAAGATATCTTCATAAAAATGTTTCAAAACTCATTTTAAATTAGTTTAATTTAGTTATTTTAATTGGGTGATCTACCATTATTTATTTTGTTGTAATATAACTTATTTTAATGGATATTTAAAACTACCTATGTCTGTTTCTGATGGTTTGATGGGACGTTATATGCTTAGTTCTAGATTACTGTCAATGTTAATACTCAAGACTCTGTCTATTGCATATATCTACAAGATACTGTATAAAAGTTCTTGTCACTAAGTTAGTTCCAAATTCATTGTCAGCGGCCATAGTTCATTCCATCAAAGTTCGCACACTCCTTGGAATTTCCAAGGACTCTGGCACCACTATTAAAAATAAGAAAATTTACATTTAATTTTTAAATCACAACATTCATAATCGCCGCCTCCATTCACAGATTTTACGATATTTTTCTGCAGTGAAACACTTCGAAAATATTCTTAAAATTTAGTGGTAAAACTGTGCGAACCCTGATTCCATATTCTGCATTTATGTAGAGCAGGAGTCTAACTAGTTTAAGTGGCTAAGTAATAATCAACTTTATTCCAAGATGTAACCATAGCTATAATTATTATACTGGATAACTATACATATATACCGGGTGTCCCAAAAATGACTGATGAATTTTAAAATTCAAAAACTTGCAAACGGTGACAGCTATTTAAAAATTTTTTGCAGGAGGGTTATGTATAATATCAGGACTTTTTTTACCGTAATTTTTTATTCTAGTTCGAATTTCAAACAATAGGTAGCGCTGACGGCGATTGGAGGCCAGATGATCAGTGCTGAGTGAAGCGTCGTTTGAACTAGATTTTCTTTTCAAGATAACAATTATTGATAATTCACCTGGAAAATAACGAGATTTGGACGAACCCTTGTTTTACATTAGAACCACCATGAGCCGCACTTGGACGGCTACCATATGAACATGTTTCCGTTCAAACCAGAAATTTTATTATGTAACATGTTTAAAAGACAGGAAGAAGAAAAACATTAAATAATAAAGTTTTGAATCAAAATTCTGGTGTGAAATATTTTTATAAAACTTGACTCAAATTTCCGGTAGTTCTAGTGTTAAATACTAAATCGTCCCATCCGATACCTTCACAGGCAATTTGCCCGTAAAGGTATCGGCCGCGACGATTATGACTAAATAAAGTTTGATATAGACTGCTATGAGCATATTGTAATTTAAGAAAAAAAAATAAATACAGATAAAAAAAAGTACAACTCTCAAACTTCTTGGGCTTTTTCCAGTTACATACACCTGGAATATTTATTTACAAAAATATTTCTTGTTTCCTATATGGTACATTTTTTCATTTATTTGGTGAAATTTCAACTCTATTTTTATATGAGTTGAAAAAAAGTAATGATTGTTAGCCACGGGAAGGTTGAATCGTTATTACAGTTTTTATGTATCATTAAATCTATTTAAAGTTTAAAAAATCCAATAAGCTCAGACAAAATGTTACATGAATGTTAAATTCATGCACACTTTATATAGCGTTACTGCAAAATTACTCGGAAATCTCGTTTCATCAGAGCTCGTAGTTGAAGCGATTAAATTTTAAAACGGGCACGTAATAGGAAAATGATAAATGATTTAATTTTTGTTAATATGAGCGTCTTTTACTTTCATCGCTTTAAAAACACACGTTGAGTATAACTTTAATCTGCTAGACGCCGTGTTTTTAATTAGATGCCCAAGCATGTGGAAAATGAGAAAATTGGTTCTTTGAAAAACGCAGTTTTAAGATGTGTCATTAATAACTAAGTAGAATTGCTTTCCCAGAGAAATTAATTTTTGAATATTATATCCCATTTGGTTTTTCTTTTAGTTTGGTAAAACACCTGCTGAATAAGATTCTAATTTATTTTCTAAAGTGTATTTTTACACTATAAAAGCTTGAATCTCAGTGCGTTGCATTTATATTTTACCTAAATCTAACTGTCAAATAATTTCTTGTTGTACATAATAGTTTAAACAGCAGCAAAATATTATGACAAGCAATAAAAAACTACTTGTTTAATACAAAAGTTTCTTCAAAGTTTTAATTTGTTAACTTTATGCATTGGAAAAGCGTAGGAAAGGAACATTCTTCTTTTTTTTCATTCGATACTAATCACAGGGCTCCCAAAAGGTCCGCGAATCGAACACCAATGTTTTTTAACGGGAAATTTCATAGTAGGTTTCTACAGAATTTGTGCTAAAACTAACCTCCAAAAGCGCTTTCTGCGCAGTTTGCAAGAAAAATGTAAAACGAAAATCTTTCCAAGAAAATATTGATGTTCAATTGGCGGACCATTCGGAATCCTTGTAATCATATTTTAACATTTATCTTAAATAATAGTGGTTTTTAATATCTATTTTTATACCACTTTAACAATGTTCTTTACGTTTTAAAATTTTTAACTGGAACTCTATCTGTGATGATACATCATCAATGAAGTCTTTCATAAATAACAGATTACAAAATTCACCTTTTTATTAAGAAATTCCCGATTCATACCAGAAATTCTGAATAGTAATTTATGCTTTATTTAATGAAACATGTTCAGCAATAATACAAATTTATATTTCTTTTTTTTTTCGTAGAATCTGAATAGAAAAGAAAATCCGCAAACGAACACATGTATGCGTTAATGATGCGAATGAATTAATTTTTTCGACCCCTTTCATGTTCACTAAAACTTTGAAATAAATATGTGACACCGGAAAAAAATATTTGAATAAAAAAAAGGGGGGGACGATATTTCTCATACATAATAAATGGAAGTAATTTATATAAAAAATTCTGATGTTACGTTGCATTTCGTAATTAAAATTCTGCAGTTTCATTGAAATACCACAGTCTGAGAAAGGGTTAAGATAAAAAGAGGGGAAATTTTTGAATATTTGAAATTCTATAATAAGCTCTGCAAAGTGTTAAAATCACTAGAATGTATTTTTATCAAAAAATGTTTTCGCCAAGAGCACAAAAC
Organism: Maratus speculifer; assembly: GCA_964019185.1. Lineage (NCBI taxonomy): Eukaryota > Metazoa > Arthropoda > Arachnida > Araneae > Salticidae > Maratus > Maratus speculifer. The sequence goes on from CAXHSM010000325.1 coordinate 29,339, forward strand.
ATTGTAAATTGTCTGAACAGCTAGCTAAAAACTATTCATGTGTATTTCCTTTTTTTGCATATGTTTTTTATGTATGTATTTATACTAAATTTAAAGAAGAACAAACATACATTATAATTGAAACAGAACTAGTTATGCATACCCTATATTGATTCATTATTTCAGACTGGAATTATACCAAAAGGGAAAAGTATCAAGACATAAAATAAAAGTGGACGTCGATTTTTTTTTTTTTTTTTTTTTTTTTTTTTTTTTTTTTTTTTTTTAGCCGAGTTCCACAAATTTTCTACATTACAAACAGAAATACATTTCCATTTTTACACTAACTCAAGAAGTATCGACAATTTATGTATAGAGAGATATTTTATGAATGTAAAGCAGGTAAAAATCTAAAGCCATAATATTACATGCTAAAAGCAGAATTTCGGTAAAATTTAATTAAATTTTCCGCAAATACTCTACAAATTCCTTGTACAATAAGGTAATATAAATATATGCTTTTTCACATTATTATATGTATTATTATCACATTATTATTCTAAAAAAAATCAAATGATTCAATTTTACCCCGTAAGCAAAGTTTCCAAGACTCTGGCTTTTTGCAAACTACTATTATCTTAGAAAAAATGTTATTATGTTAAATCACCCAAATGTTGCAATTAAAAGAAAGAACATTTTCTGTATCCAAAAAGCAAGACACTTATCAGCCCTGCCTGTAAGTAAGACCTTGAGCATATGTTAGTTTTACAAGGGATGACAGAATTTATACATGCAGATAAATCACATTTTATTTTATAATTTAAGTATTATGTTATGTAATAATATTTAAACTATTAGTCTTATGATTAAATAGTTTAAAGCAAATTGATAATTATGTTTATTATAGTTCGATAAATTTCAGAAAAAGAAATTCGACTTAAAACATACGCAGAAATTAGACAATTATCAGAACTGAAATATCATGTTGTTTACTTCTTCTTCATTCTTTATAACTAATAAACATGTTAGCAATTCCGCCTAAGAGTATTTTAATCCAGTCAAAAACTGATATATCTTATTTCACACTACTATGTGGTTTTGGCTTACTTTCCCCTACTTCTAACACGTATTCTCGAACTTATGAAGTTTTGCTGAAAAAAGCAGTACTGTCGAAATATCCAACAGCAAAGAAGTAACCTTTGCATGTTTAATTGTCCTTAACCCTTTGAGGGGCAAAGCACTTCTATTCATAAAATGCTGAAGTGATTGAATGATACCAGAATTTAAAAGCAAATTTATCTCAAAATATATAAATGCTTTTCTTTACGTACTTGATGAAATTTAAATTTTCATTTCGAAGTTCTGGTGTCAATATGGCATTTCGCAATTAAAATTAAGTGGGATATATTATATCCCACCGCCCTCCAAATAGTTAACGGACAAAGCATTTTCATTGCTAAAATGTTGAAATAAATGAGGGACGCCGGTAATTGCGAACAAATATATTTATAAATAAGAAAAATGATGTTTCACATACTTATTAAAATGGATTCTTTTAAATTAATGTTCCGGTGTCATTGTTGCATATTGGAATTAAAATTTTGTGGTTTCGAAGATAAACCAATGAATGTTAAAGGGTTAAATGAGGTTCCCTTTTTTGTACAAAGTGGTCATTTATTATTATTGTAATTACTTTTAAAAAGACAACATAAAATATAAACAGCATATATTTATTAAAATTGATCTGTACGTTTTCCCTTCATAGTATGGCAAAATGAATTTTATTGAGGGAATGCTTTTCAAATCACAGATAAATATTTTAATTTTAATCCAGCTAGAGCATGAAAAATATCTCTCTAACTAACTTAAAAATTATTCAATTAATAACGAATGGAAATTTAGTATATACTCCGAAAAATATTTTATCATTCACTTCGCAGATATTTTAATTTTTATCTTTTTTAACAAATTATTATTGAGAAATATTAAAATATTTAAATGATGCTTACATACATTCAAATTTAACATTTTAAAAAATATTGCATATGTTTAGCAAATATTGAATGCCTTTTATTCATGTATATAACATTTAAATTTTAGAGGCATTTTTTTCTTAATCCGTATACTATATTTGGACCGATTTAAAGCCATTGATTTAGATGCAAAACAAATTATTCATCTGTACATATCTTTTAAACGTTTCAGTTATTTTGAGAATGACATTTGTTTTAAAATATTTGCATGATATTATTCTTCAAACGTCCTACAATAATTTGCTAGGAGTATTTAAATATGTCAGATTGAACCGTCGCGCATCCAATTCAAACAATCGCAATCATGTGCTTCATTTACTCGAATTCAAAAACATAATTGTCAAATTTTACACTTTTCTCATGCCCTTTAAACTCATTATTAAATTTTTAGGTTATCTAATCTGCAATTAAATAAGGATAGGATTTCTATTAAATTTTTGCAGCAACAAACACACTTAGTTGGCAGCTTTACAAAATAAATTTATCACTTATTGTTGATGTTCAGTTTATGTTAAGTATTATTTTTAAGACATTAAAGTAGCATTTTTTTTCTCAGCTTTTTAGTATTTAACAACTTCGGGACAATCGTCGTTCAGAGAATTTTTATTTTTTATGACTGGTTTTTCAAAACATATTTTTACCTAATTTAATCGGGAGAATGTTCGGATTAAATAAGGCAATCTTACAGTGAAGATTTACTCGAAAGGATAATTAAGGGTTAGATAATCTTATGCTGTAAGCATATTTAACGCTCATCTCCAAAGGATTGAGAAAGTTTCTATTCTACTTCCGAAAAATAATGAAACTTATCGCAATTCTGAAACAGTCTCATTTTTGAATTAACCCTTTCCGGCGCAAGCAAATTCTATTAGTAAAATGAGAAATTGTCGATTGACACCGGAATTTATAAAGGACTTGTCTAGATATTATGAATTCCTTAATTTAAGTTCTCATTGTAAAAGCAAAAGTATATTAAAAATTACTGGTGCCGTTGCAAGTTTGGAATTAAAATTGGGTGTTGCCGGCCCTGCAACACTGCGCAAGAAAGGGTTAACCATTTCCAGCACACTGTGCCCAGTCCGGGTACACCTAATTTTAATACCATACTTCCAGTCCTCACCAATGTTTTTTTAATAAAATTTTGCTGTTACAATGAAAGCTTAAATTAAGGACTTTTTAATTTCTAAAAGCGTCTTTTGTAAATTCTGATGCCAGTCGATGATTTCTCATTTTGCTAAAAGAATTTGTCCTTGTCGGAAAGGATTAACCGTCTGTATTCCAGTGTTCCTGTACACGGACTACCCAAAATGATTCCGAAATATCACAATGACACCAGAATTCTGGTATAGATATTTTCCGTTTATCTGATAAGGGAGAACAAGTTTTTTTCTTTCTTTTTTTAACCCATTAATGCCTGAATTATTTCCTTTGTTAAAATTAAATTTTGCTGTTACAATGAAAGCTTAAATTAAGGACTTTTTAATTTCTAAAAGCGTCTTTTGTAAATTCTGATGCCAGTCGATGATTTCTCATTTTGCTAAAAGAATTTGTCCTTGTCGGAAAGGATTAACCGTCTGTATTCCAGTGTTCCTGTACACGGACTACCCAAAATGATTCCGAAATATCACAATGACACCAGAATTCTGGTATAGATATTTTCCGTTTATCTGATAAGGGAGAACAAGTTTTTTTCTTTCTTTTTTTAACCCATTAATGCCTGAATTATTTCCTTTGTTAAAATTCAAATTTCGCACTTTCCCACCACTTTTAACTCTTTGAGCTCTGGTGGGTAAATTTCTTCAAAATTCCAAATGCCACATCGGCACCAGTATTTTGCAAACAAAAAAATCGATTAAAGATATACGTGAAAAATTGCATTAAACCTTTTTCAAATAAATTTGGACAAATTTTCTGGTGTGGTTGTGACATTTTGGAATTACAATTAAGTGGTAGAAAATTCAACCATCAGAGCTCAAAGGGTTAAAACAAGAATAACTTGCATCTTAATTTATCCAGAAATTTGTCTCGAGAAAGAAAGTATTTATTTAACCTCCTTTTTACTGGTGTGAAAAGCGCTTACTTGAATTTTTTTAAACTGTCCCAAAAATGGGACGCTAGGCACTAATGGGTTAAATAAATTGGTACGTAAATTCCAGTGTCACTCAGTAATTTCAACATTTCCGCAATGGAAATACCCTGCGCCAGAAAGGAATAAAAAACAAATAAATGCAATGAATATGACATCAGCCGAAAGTTGAAATTATTTGAAATCTATTTATTCAGAGTTCGTATGCTTCAACGACTTCAAGCCTTTTTTAACAAAATTTTTGTAAAGTAACATTTACTTTATTTAATGAAAATAAATTTGACCTGCAGATATAAGCAGTACTTCACGAAATTTCTACTACTAAAAGATCTAAAATCCCATGAATCCCATAATGTGTATGAACCCTGTTATTGACAGGCAGAGATGTGTCTATTGATGGCACACTACGGCATTTTCTCAATGTTCCGGCCTTTTATCCACGGAAATTTCCCTCAAGTTATATATATATATATATATATATATATATCTGAAATGTACGCAATAATTTTTAATTAAAACTTCCTAAACTACGTAATTAATTTATTTTATTTTTTGCGTGTGATGTAAATATTTAGCAATTTTTAAAGAAATTTCTGGTTCAAATCAAATTATACATACTTAGTTGTACTCCAATTGATTACTCTTGGCGCTTCTAGTGTTGAAATTCTAAGGAATACAACGCAATATTTTAATAATATTTATAAAAAAAATATATGAAATATATTTTGCTTTTATTAGCTTATAAAGTAACATTTTCTTGGTGTCTAAACAAATAGTTACCGCATCATTTGTATTTAGTTTTCAGTTTGTAAATCATTTATCCGTTTTAGCAACAGCTTTTAATATTTTTTGAGGATTTTTATTTTTATTGTACCTGTTGACAGATTAATTACTTTGTAAATTAATCTGTATAATATCCCTCGGAGGTGCCTATTTAATTTCATTTATAAAGCATAAATAAGCAATTTGTTTCAGATTTGAAACGTTAAAAATTTCAAAATGGAAAATAACTGAGGTCAGTTAAGACACCAATGGTATTAAGAGGTTAATTATCAATATACGTTCACTCAGGTACACTTATTTTATGTTTCCATACCTACATTTATTAAAAAATAAATAAAGAGAAAGCGAAATGTAAGTTTCAAATTTCTAAAATTGAGTATTACAAAATTATTTCCGATTATTTAACGCCTAATATTTTTTCTTCATATTAAAAATATTTCGGTGATGGTTCGTGTAATTTGTTATTATTTCTCAGATTAACCCATTAAAACCGTAAAACTTTCATTTCACACCATTTTTAGAGCAATTTTTGTTTCATTTTATCCCAAAGTTTCAGTCATCAAATAAAGACAATGTTTCCATTCAAAAATTCTGGTATTCAAACAGAAAAATTGTTCAAACTTTTATGCTACCATATGAAATTCCCCCCCCCCTCCTCCGTGGCTACGCCACTACATATGGTACCGGTAGGCTTTAACCTTCTAATGCATAATGTTGCCAAATGGCAACAAATTAACTCCCCCCCACACACACACCGGTATATCTCCCCCAAAAAAGAAATTTGCATAAATATGGTTTTAATTTTTTATTTTTCGCAGGAGTATCAAAATTTGCATATAATTTTGATATTTGTTGCGAAAAAAAAATACAACCAGTCAGCTAAGTGGACATAACTTAGAGGTTAGCATTTGAGCCAATGCTAAACTAAGGCATCCTCCAGTTGCTGAGCCTGTAAATCATAAACTGTACTTTGATAACTGTTAAATATCAGTTAACCTAAAGGCACTTTTGAAATTATATGTAATTTCGTGCCTTGGAAGACTAATAAGAAGAGACATATTTCTGTGCTGCTAAATGCCATCCGACAATTAATTTAAAAAGACCAGAGAATTATAGTAGCTTTAAGCATATTGTTTGAATACGCTTAATGCATGGTGTTGCCATTTGGAAACCATTTAAAAAATACAAAATATTGAAAAATATAAGAGTGATAATTTTTTTCAGTATTTTTCCTTTAATGCATGCCCATTAAGATTTTAAACTTATTTTCAAAAGAGAAAAATAATAAATAATACACTAGATGGTTAATGGGTAAAATATTGCTAAACGTTCTATTCTAAAATTTTCATAAAACTATAGAAAAAATGTAATAATAATTGACAATTCGTGAAAATTTTCATGACTCATGCCCTGAATAGTGATACCATTATATTATTTTAAATTCTGAATTTTTCACTTTGGAACCAATTTTCTCATCTTGAAAAGCATTTGTCTGAATATAAATATTTGAATTTAGAATATTTTTAATAATAATAGTATTATGCAGATGTATATAACTGAAACAAAATGAAAACTTGCATATTTTTATTCCGTACGTCAAACATATTATTTAAATTCCTGTGCTAGTTTAAATTTATAAAATACATAATATATTTAAGAGACCTTGATGCCGGAATAAACAAATGCCATTTGTTAAATGTTAAATATAATAAATGCAAGTTGCTATATAAACATTTAAACAGTTTAAGCATCTGTTTGTTGTTTTTCTTCATAGAATCCATTTGCATGCGAAAAATTATTCATTTTATTTATTTATGCAAAATGTTTGCTTATTTTATTCATTCATGTGACTGCTCTACATTTACATTTTCCTTTTTCTTTCTTGCATTTTTCCACAAATATAGATATGGTGCCCATAAAATTACACTATTCCTGAGTAAGCGTATTAAATATTACTATAATAAATATACTTTGCAAAATATTTAAAACACATTTGTTTGGAATATTTATATTAATTCTTTGTTTTGTATCCGGTAGATATTGCATGATGTGATGATGTGAGAATATTTCTTTTCTTTTGAATTAGAAAAAAAATCGCGTGCTTAAACACGTTTACAGTTTTAGCTACGTTTTCATTTTCTAACACGAATTAGCAATAACGTTTAGCAATGAATATATTTAACAAGTACTTTCCAGATACATGTTTAGTTTAAACGACGAAATCGACAACTGTTTGATCGTAGATTGTGTAGCCTGTAATAAACATTACCTATTACTCCTTTTTGCATTTATTTATTTATTTTTTATAGAAATAAACAAAATGTTCAGTTAAAAAATAATCTTACTTTTAACGGAAAAGAAGACTGGGTGCAATCCTATGGGAAATTCGAGTGGTTGATTACCCGTTATATCGGAAATTACCGGACCGATTCTGATGAAATTTGAAACCCATATTCACTGGATTTTACTCAACACTTATGTCAGACTTTATTAAGCCTTTCTATTTAAGAACAATGGCAATTTTTCAGAATTTTTCTATTTTTTGGAAAAATATTTTGTTTTTGTAAAGCGTCTGTCACAAATGATTTTATATGTATACACTACTATCATTTTTTTTAAAATCGAAATTGCGCGCATACTTAAAGTATTAATGGGGTTTTAACTTAAAATTACAACTTTTCGAAGACATAAAAAACTTAGCGTTTTCTAACTCGTGGGAAGTTCTTGCACAGTTTTATCAAATACATGAATCAAAGTATATATAAAGCCTTGGATAAAATTTAGTTCCACATAATAAGTTAGTACAAAATGTTAGCGGAAAATTAATGTGAGTGGGCGTGGCTTCCACATCATATTTTCCTTAGGGTAATGCCCTAGAAAGACTTAGCAAATATTTTGGAAGAACTGAAAAGTTTCTCGAAAACTCTGCAATATGGAAGAAATAGTATATCTCCAAACCTTCCGATTTTTTCATACCACTATTTCCGAAAAGGAATATATTTGTTATTCAGCTTAAATTTTTTGCCTTAAAAAGCGAATAATTTATTGAGAATCAGAAATGCTAAAAAATTTGCAGCTATTTAACTGGAATAAATGTGAGCCTTTTCGTTATGTAAATTCATTTAAAATTTCCTGCAAGTGCAAATATATGTTTTTACAATTTTAATAAAAACTGCTTCTCCAAAATTTTGCAGTATGGTAAAAACTGAATATTTCCAAACTTTCCAAATATTTAACCCATTAACGCCCAGCGTCCTCTTTTGAAGACAGTTACAATAACAGCAAGAAAGCGGTTTTCCCACCAGTAAAGAGGAAGATAAATATATATCTTCTTTAACGGAACAGAATCCTCGATAAATTTAGATAAAAGTTAATTTGATTTTAAAAGTGGTGGGAAATACAAAATTTAAATTTTAGCGAAGAAAATAATTCGGGCGTTAATGGGTTAATACCACTATTTCTAAAATGGAATCATTTTTGTATTTAAATGTAAGTTTTTGCCCTCAAAAACGAATATTTTTATAGAGAAACAGCAATATTAAAAAAATTAAAGCTTTTGCAGCTAATGGGAATAAATTTGAACTTTTTTGCGATATAAATTCGCTTAATAGTTCTGAGAATATATTATTTATCGATTTTGAAATAAACTACTTTTATACAGGGTGTTTCGCTACCAGACCGACAAACTTTGAGGGATGATAGTACACATGAAGACAAACATTATTAAATAGGAAACCATGGGGCGCAAACGTCTTCTGTAAGAGCTAGGGGTCATTAAAGTTTAGGGTCCAAATTTTCAAACGATGATAGAAAACGGAAAAAAGGGTCGATTTGTTTGCGGTTTTCACTAAAATCATTCTTTTTATTACGATTTCTTTAGAAAAAAAATTTAAAGGTTATTTTCAAAAATTATCGATAGAGGGCGCTTTAGACTTTAGAGTAACGAACAACTACTTTTTACCGTTATTTTGTGCATGTGGTTGAAATTAGTCTCAAGTTTAGACTTTAACTTAAATTTTAAGCCCATAATCGGAAACATTGGGATCGGTTAACTGGCAAAAATTTAACTGTGAACAGAAGGGGAAATTTTAAACGCTCAGAAATATTGGACAAACAAATCGATTTTGTTGCGGTTTGCATGTAAGTCATTCCCTTGGTAATTATTTTATACAAAATGGCGTACAGCATTGGTGTCCTCATTTTTTGATAGAGGGCGCTTTCGACACATCTCCTAAATTTCAATGGCATTACTCCTAGGTGTTTAACTACCAGACCAACATACTAACAGGAAGTGTTAGGGATGCAAAGCGACACGGAATCACATAGGAATGTAGCGTTGAAAATGCCTTTTTAGCGAGATGTGGTTAAAAGAAACAGAGAAAAAAGAAACAGTCACAGGTAGTGAAACAGCAACACGTTAATGTGGAAGAAAACAATTTAGTTAAGGGTTTTACTACAAAAGGTGTCCTAAATTACGACCAGAAGTAGTCGGGCATGCTTGACAGCAGCGATGCATGCAATTCCTCTCACTTTGAAAAATTCCTGGCATCTCGGACAGCTTTCTGGCAAATACAGAAATTCGAGCTGAGAGAGAGGTCTTCCACTGATGGTACGGGAGTCTCATACATTCAACTTTTCATTTGACCCCAGCAGAAGAAGTCCATACAGATTCAGATTCAGATTGAGCCAGGTGGGGGGGGCTACCAATTGGTTTGAGCTCAACTAGCCCCATCCAGCAACGTTCATTTTAAAAAATACAGAAAATTATACACTAATAAAATAAAGGTAGGTAAAAAAAAAGTAATTGATAAAATGAAGTAGGTGCGACGATCTGGCAGGCCAACGAACCGGGCCACCACTACCTATCCACCGCCGTCCATATGTTATGTTGGGGTGTCTGCGAACATCATTGGTAAAATGTGGAGGAGCTCCATCGTGCTATAGAGTGGTGCAACGAAAGAGAAACATGTGCTTTTACCAGAAGTTCCGACAGAACGTGTTGTAGAATTATCAAGTTGCTTTTTTCTCTGCTTCTTTTAACCCTAACTCGTAAAAAAGGCATTTTCGACGTTACATTCTAGTATGATTCCGAGTCATCTTTGTATCCCTAACACTTCCTGGAAATATCTTGATCTGGTAGTAAAACATACAGGAGTAATGCCATTGAAATTTCGGAGATGTGTCGAAAGCGCCCTCTATCAAAAAATGGGGACACCAATGCTGTACGTCATTTTGAATAAAATAATTACCAAGGGAATGTCTTACACGGAAACCGGAACAAAATCGATTTGTTTGTCCAATAATTATGAACATTTAAAATTGCCCCCTCTGTTCACAGTTAAATTTTCGCCAGTTAACCGATCCCAATATTTCCGATTATGGGCTTAGAATTTAAGTTAAAGTCTAAACTTTAGAATAATTTCAACCACATGCACAAAATAACGGTAAAAAGTAGTTGTTCGTTTCTCTAAAGTCTAAAGCGCCCTCTATCGATAATTTTTGAAAGTAACCTTTAAAATTATTTTCTAAAGAAATCGTAATAAAAAGAATGATTTTAGTGAAAACCGCAAACAAATCGACCCTTTTTTCCGTTTTTTATCATCGTTTGAAAATTTGGACCCTAAATTTTAATGGCCCCTAGCTCCTACAGAAGACGTTTGCGCCCCATGGTTTCCTATTTAATAATGTTTGTCTTCGTGTCTACTATCATCCCTCAAAGTTTGTCGGTCTGGTAGCGAAACACCCTGTATAAATGTAATGCGATGATACATCATGAATATAGTGATATTCCTAATTATTCACAAAAATTGATTTATTTAGGCAGCATTAAATATACCAATATCTTCTATCTGACCGGCATGAAATGTAAGCATTTCCGTTTCAACGAGGAGTTTCATAAAGTAAAAAAAAAAAAAAAAAAAAAAAAAAAAAAAAAAAAATGTACGTAGTACATAAATAAGTTAACCTTTTATCTACCGCATTATGAATTCATGAAAATTTTACCTTCTAAAACATTTTCATAAATTGCTTAAACTAAATTAAAAGATTTACATAATCATTTAATAAATATTTGAAGGATTTTGGAAGTATTGAAATATTTAGAAGGATTAATTAAATTTAAATTTAAAGGGATTTTCTGAAATTTTTATAAACCCACTCAAATCTTTTATTTTTAATTATTTTCTTAGTATTTTGTAGAATTATAAAATGTACAAATATGATGTTCTTACAATATGAATATAGAAATATTTCCGCATTGAACCCCCCCCCCCCCCCTCAGTACCAAGAAAGCTGAAAGATGCAAAGGCGAAAGAAATTATTCGTTTATTTTTTTTTATTTTTTATTATTTATTTATTTATTTTTTTTTTTTTTTTTGCAACCAATAATGCTTTTGGAACAAGATAAAGTAATGTATCTGTAACTCATTCTAAACTGTATTACAGCTAACTGACGTATTAAAAGATTTCATAGTAAGTTATTTTATGGTACTTATAAGTACCGTCGGTAGATAATGGGTTAAATAAAAATCTTAAATTCTTTTAAATAAGAAGTCTGATGTGATTCTGACCAACTTGCGTAAAAATTTCGGATGTAATTAGTTGTAGACATACAGTCATCTCACTTATACGCGAGGAACCAAAATAATTTTTCTGTACCATTTTTTCTCGAAAACGAAACTATTTTTAAAATTCCCAGATGAAGTCTGTAAAAATTTCTCCTCAGAAAAAATTATTTCTATGTATCGCGTATAAGTAAGAAATCAGTGCAATTATTTCTTAGAAAAGTATTGTTGACATTAAAGTTTTTGCAATTTTACAATCACTTTGGCGTGGTCGGTACCGGCAGCTGCTGCCGCACCGCAGGTTCCTGGTTCGAATCCGGGTACGGACATGGATGGTGTGTTGTCCCTTTGAAGTGTAATAAAATATATGTAATGGATATGTGTAATAAAAATTGTTCTGTATTCTCTCTGTTTCTGTGTATAATGGATCAATCAAGGCGACAGCCATAGCAGCTATAGGCCTCAAAGCACTGTCAATTCAAATACAATAACTTAACATTTTAAATAATTTCACTTATTATTAACCCATTAACAACGAGCTTTTTTACACGTCTTTTAATTCTTCGAATTTAAATTTTTTTGCACTGTTATTTTGAATAATTTAATTGCTCTAAAGGGTATAGCCAGGTTTCATAGTAAAATATGCCTCTGAGTCATCCACATCGAGTCCTACATGGATCGATAGCCAACAAAAAGAAATTCATTTCTCCCCAGTTTTAAGTTTGTATCTCAAGACCATGGGGGTAATGGCCCTAAATGTCTGTTTTGGAAAAAAGCTCATTGTGACGAAACTACTAAGCAGATTTCAACGGAAAAAATAAGGGATGTAAAAAACCACCATACGAATGTTTGACAATTTTTTCGGATTTTTTTAAACAAAAGAACAAATTTTCTAACATTTTTCCTGTTTTTAAATGTACATTTTAATTAAAAATAAACTTAAATTTCTGAGTGACCACCTTAATTTTTTTGCATGAAATACTATGAGACATGATGCACATTCACTATCAATTTCAACTTTCTAGGTATGGGGCATCATATTTAAAAAGGGGCAAAATCATATTCCGGCGAAAATGTGGGGCCTGTCTCGGACGAATTTCACAACTTCTTTTCAAATCTCACATATTAATTCACACGGTATTTTTAACAGAAGGCGTGAAATTTGTCCGAGACACGCCGCACAAATACCGCCGGAATATGATTTTGCCCTTTTTTTAGTATAATGCACCATACGTAGAAAGTTGAAATTGATAGTGAATATGCATCATGTCTCATAGTATTTCATGCAAAAAAATTAAGATGGTCACTCAAAAATTGCAGTTTATTTTTAATTAAAATGTGCATTTAACAACAGGAAAAATGTTAGAAAACTTGTTCTTTTGTTTAAAAAAATCGGAAAAAATTGTCAAACATTCGTATGGTGGTTTTTTACATCCCTTATATCTTTCGTTGAAATCTGCTAAGTAGTGTCGTCACAATGCGCTCTTTTCCAAAACAGGCATTTAGGGCCATTACCCCCCATGGTCTTGAGATACAAACTTAAAACTGGACAGAAATGAATTTCTTTTTATGGGCTATCGATCCATGTAGGACACGATGTGGTTGACTCAAGGGCATATTTTACTAAGAAATCCGGCTATATCTTTTGATATATATTATTTAAAAAATTTCCTAATTAAATGCTGGTAATCAAATTAAAAAGCTTTGTCGCATTACATGGCAAGATTTTGGTCAATCGGCTTTAATGGGTTAATGTAGCCATTAAAAAAAAATATTTTGAATTTAAAGTTACATAATCTTGTAAATACAATAAAATTACTGCAAAAAAATGTAAAACAGTAACACGTGCAACATATTTACATATCTTAAAATCGTTTCAACCTTTCAAACATAACGATGAAATAAAATAATATGCAAAATTCACTACTATTTAATTTCCCTTTTTTTTCTCCTATAAGAACATTAAATATATCCTGTAAATGTAACAACATAATAGCAACGTTAAGCTTGAAAATTTATCTAAAAACATCTTAAGAATCTTAAAGGGAAGTTTTGATAAAATACACCTTTCCGTTTTTCTACCTCTTTTAAAGTTCACTCAATGTTTTTGCTTCCACGTACAAGGGTGGGAAGAAAAAAAAGCCGTAAACGCTGCTGAAGCGCTGAAACAGAAAATCGGTATCTAGGGAATTTTGAATCATGCACGTGTTTGCAGATTTTTATGAAATGTATTCCGTTAATGTAATTGTGCAAAAAATGGATCGTCTTTATTACCGCTTTTTCCCTCAAAGGAAGAATATAAAGTTTTTGCTAAAGCAGGTGATTATTTTTTTCCTTTTTTTTTGTAAAAACTTTTAAAATCTATAATGTAGTTTAACGTACATTAGGGGGAAAATATTTTCCCCTTTTAAAATAGAAAGATATTAATGAAGCAGATTAAAACTCGTGGATCTTTAAAAAATGGATATTCAATTGCTCATGTGTATTTGTAGAGTTCTTAATAAAAAATAAATGAAGATTGTTTTTATGTAAAGTGTAGATGTAGTGAATTAGAAGCACCATGGGATACCAAATTATGATTATTTTAGAATGGAATAGTTTTTCATACTTAATGAACGAATCTTTGCGATCAAGTAAGCGAGAAATAAATTTTTGGAAATTCTGGTGGTAAATGACTATCAGCCAAAGCGTTTGTGCAACTATAATGTAACGAAACTACCTATTAACAATATATTTGTAGAGTTATTAATAAAAATATGTGAACAAAAAATTAATTTTCTTTGTAAAGTAGCGGTTATCAACAAAAAGGCATCTTACAATCTTATTTTAGATTAGATTAGAAGATAAATTTTCCATATTTAATAACAGAATCTTTGCGATAAATTAAGCGGAAGATTATCTTTCGGAAATGATAGTGGTGTTGTAAAATACTTTCAGATAAAAGGATTGTGCAGCTCTGCATAACATTTGTAACGTAAACTAATAAAAAAACGAAATTAAAATTTTCATGATAGTTAAATATATTTAAAATATACTTTTTGATATATGTTTATCATCTTTAAGAAAGACTATTGTATTTTTTTAAATAACAAATCTTTTATTTGCCATTGTTTTAATAAAAAAAAAAATAAATCTGTAATGCAATTTAACGTACATTAAAAAAAAGAGTATTTATAATTTTACAATTTAATTTCCAGTGCATTAGACGAAAAATAATTTTCCTTTTAAAAATAGAACTATATTAATAAAATACATTACATTTTTCTAATCTTTAAAGAATGGATATTTAATTATTCAAGTGCAATATATTATTATTACTTTTATTAAAAATAAGTGACAAAAAATTAATTTTGTGTTTGAAACTTTTAAGATTAAGTTGTAATAACATGAAGTTAAAAGTTGCGTGATAATTAGATATTTTTAAAAGGCATCTGTACCAAAGGTGCATAGATAGTTTAATTAAGAACTGTGTCTGAGATAATTAAAGTAATATTCAACGAAAAATATTTTTATCTTTTTAATAGAATAAACATTATTGGACTGCATATTTTTAATGTAATTATGCAAAAAAATTACTCTCTGTAGCAGCTCAATGGAAGAATGTAAGAAAGTTTGCAAAATTATTATCACTTTTATTGCCATTGCTGCTTTAAAAGCATTCGGAATCTATAAAGAGATTAAACATGTAGATAAAATATTAATGACTTATAAATAATGTTTTATTTTATAGAGAAAATACGTGGGTGATTCAATAGTTATTGTCTCTAGTGTATATAAGATATTTGTACTGCGATGGGTTGATGTGAAATAGCGAGGCCTAATGTCTTAGATGCCTATATGCTCGATTTCAGAATCGTTGCTGCTGTATTAACATTTATTTGGAGAGAGGAATGAAGTTTTAGCCCTTTCAGCTCTGGGGGGGGGGTAAATTTCTTCAAAATTCCAAATGTCACAATGGCACCAGTATTTTGCAAAGAAAAAAATCGGTAAACCATATACACGAAAAAATGCATTAAACATTTTTCAATTAAATTTTGTTGAATTTTCTGGTGACGTTCTGACATTTCAGAATTAAAATTAAGTGGTAAAAAGTTTCACCATCAGAGCTCAAATGGTTAACTCTGGAACTCCCGGACATTTTACGAAAGTTTCATTATAATATTTGACACCAGAACTTTTTTTAAGTTAAATCTACTTGGTTTAAATTTAACTTGTTTCAAGGAAAAATTTCTGACTTAAATTGAAGTTTATTAACATGGTTAGAGTCGAATCGACTCTTTATGGGCGTTCCAGTTTTAAAGCTATATTTTTAAAGGTTCTTTGAAGGAAGGGAATATGAAAGGCTGGTTCGGAGCTTATGGGGCAAGATTTATGACAGTAGTTGAGACATGGCTGCATTACATTGAACCCGAGTCCAAATGACAGTAACCACGTCGTATCCACTTTCACAAATCTAGCCCCATGAGCTCAAAACTACCCTTTTACACCTACCCTCCTCTCACCCTTTCCTTCAAATATATGTTAATGTACCCACTACAATTCAAAAATTTAACATAAGGCATCTAACTCATTAGGCTTCGATATTCCACATTAGCCATCGTTGAACAATTATTTTATACACACTAGAGACAATAATTCCTGAACCACCCTCGCTTTTCTTTCTGCTGAAACGGAAGTACATATCTGCCAACTTTCAACTAATCTTTCGTAATACCTGGATTAGTTTGATCCAGGTTAACGCCATTTCAAACCAGAAAATATATTTCATGAACCTTTATTTATTTAATTTCAAGCTTGTTAGTGGAACATACTTAATTTTATTTCTTTGAAAAATTTCTGTTTCGAAACTCATTAAACCAGGGTCAAATTAACCCACATATTACGGATAATCTATGTCAGGTTGGCATCTATGGAAGTATACTAACGACATAGATTAAAACTCTCAATTTTACCTCTTCAACGTCGATGTTGCATAGCGCGAATAATCACTTTGAAGCTGCCTTATAATATGCAGAATTTATTTATAAGTTTTTTATGCCAAAATGTACGTGACGGAAAGCTTTTAATAATTTTTTGTTAAATTTTTTCGTAAGTTCTGGTATTATTTAAATCTTTCTCGTATCATTTGTTTAAACATTTTAGCAGCAGAAGTACTTTGCTCCTAAAAAGCTCATAAAATAAGTATTCAGTTGCTCAAATGCGCTATATTACGTTAGTTTTTTAACAGAATAAGTGACTAGGAAATTATTTTCTTGTGTAAAATTATCAAATTCAACTAGTAACATGATGAAATTAAAGTTTTACGAAAATTGGAAAATTTTAAAAGGTATCTGTGCCGACGCTAATTAGTCTAATTAAGTTCTGCTTCAAGGGTAATTTCATCTTCAATGGAATGATATTTTTACAATTCTTGTATAATAAATATTGCTCGACTGCGTTATAATGCATTCGCTTAATGGAATTGAAGGGAAAAAAAAATCTTTTCACATCAGTTCTTGCCTCGGAGGAAGAATGTAAAAAAAAAAAAAAAATGCAACATAATTATCACTTTTGTTGCTGTTATATATTAAAAAAATATTTAAAACCTTTAATGTAGCTTAATCTGTATTAAAGGAAAATCTTTTCCCAAGAAATCTAAATATATTAATGAAATAGATTAGAAGCATTATATCTTTATTTATAGTTGAAAAAAAAATCTTCCGAATTTCGACTACCTCTGTTTCTAATTAGGCATGTTCGCTTTATTTAACAATATCAATATTTGATTAAATAAGACAAAGATAGCGATAAGGTGGCAATGATTCCCAAAATGCCAAAAGGTTTGGAAAATAAGCATTAAAATATAGATATAAGTGCAACATATTCGTAGTATTCTTACTAATAATATGGGAGTAGTAAATTAATTTTCTATGTAAAACTGACAAAGTTCAATAATAACAAGTCGAATGTGATAATCTCAAAATTTTCTTCTAGCTAATAGATGTTAATACTTAAAAATTCACTATCACAATGCCAAAATTAAATGGCAATGTATGCCCATCATAAGGATTCTAATGAAATAAAATTCTGTGCATTAGATTTTGACCGCTAAAAATTGAATATATTTCGCTCAAAACAAGAATATCATTATAAAATAAGTTTAAAACGCATAAAGAAAAAACATTAAATAGAAAAGTTAAACTATTTTAAATAAAAATTCTGGTGTGAAATATTTTTGTAAAGGTCGGTTAAAATTTCCGGCCTTTCTTGTGTTATGAAAATCACGAAAATTCCTGTTTATCGTCGAGAGCTTAGTGTTCGTACGCTTCAAGGATTACAAGAACTTTTTCTCAGAATTTTCGTAAAGTAATATTTGTCTACTTTAATAATAATAAAAAATTCTTTCTTCAGATATAACGACCAGTACTTTATGAAATTCTTGATACTAAAACCGTGAATCCCATACGAACTCCGCACATGTTGGGCGATTAACATCAATCAGCAACAATTTGTGTGCTGAATAATACAGAGAAGTAATCGTTTTCTATAAAAGCGGTTGAGTGTCGATGCAGCAAAAGGTTCAAACTTTTAACAGTGCAGAGCACTTGGGCACCCACTCCCGTTACGCCGTTGTACGTTTGTTAGCATTATTTAAAAATATTAATATTTAAAGTAGTTTAATGTTGCGAATGTTAAAGGAATCTACGACGAATATTATCGGTTTCAAAAACATGATAATAAATGTGAAAACAAAGTTAAAGTCGCTGCGAATCCTAGCTAACTTCTGATTACGAAAATCGATATCGAAAATATTACAATGGCAATAAAGTTTTCTTCTCCTTGATTCATAGCAGAAACTTTTCTGGTTAGATAATGTGAACAGAATTTTTAAAAATTTCTGGTATTCAGAGCATTTGAGCACCCACCCTGATTACGCTGCTGGTGTAGGGCAATTTATACAGAAATATAATCAGCAGCAATGTTTGTGAAAGTTTTTATTATCAAAAGTTTTACGAGAATTAGTGCATTAATTCTTGAGATAGAGATATTACTCAAATCGTGAAAAATGCTGCATATTAGAGTCACCCGTTGAGCGATTTATACCAAAATGTAATCAGTTTCAATTCGTCCCAAGTGTTAACTCAATATGAAGTTTGATGAAAATCCGAGCATTAATTCTTGAGGTAGAACTATTGCTTAAATCCTAAAAATTGCAGTATAGCAGCACCATCTGTTGGGAGATTTACACTAAAAACTAATCAGCGGCAAGTCACGGACTAACTGAATATAAATTTTTATGAAATTCTGTACGTTAGTCCTGACATAAATCGTCTACAGTTTTTGTCCCATAGACATAGACTCAAACATACACTGACAGACATTTTGTTATAACTTGTAAAGATAGGAGAAAGTAAAAAAAGGAAGATGAGTTTTCCATTATAACTATAGATTTCCAAAAGTCTTTTGTGCAAATAGGCGCCCACCTGACATGGAAAGATTATATAAACAGGTATCTTCAAGTACTAATTTAAACAACAAATTATCCCAATTAATTACTGATTAATTAAGAAAAAATTACATTTTTATATTAGTAGTGAAATTTGCTTGATTTTCCATCGTTAAATTGGCGGCTATATTTGTTAAGGTTAAAATGTAAGTTTTGCTTCTGCGCTAATTAAAGTTATGATTTTTATCCATTAAATATTGGTCAAATGAACTTAAATACATTTTGCTTAATATAACAGTGTAAAAAAAGTTTTTAATATCAGTTCTTCAAAGCAGAGGAAGGGTATAAATTTTTTTACAAAATATTTTTCAATTTTCTTGTCGTTCTTGTTATAAACACTTTTTTGATACATAATCTAACTTAAGATAAATTAAAATAAATACATTTTTGTTTAGCTATGGAACAACGTTAATGAAATAGATTAAATTCTTCCATGTTTAAAAACCTTGAAGGTTATTGGTTCATTTTCGAACCAGTTTATTGTCGTTAAATTTTCTCTTTATTAAGTACACGAAGAGTTTTCTAGAGACTTTAAAAATGTATAGCTTTAAATTACTCAAGGGTGATACATTTGTGGCGTTCTTAAACGAAAATCGGTAAATATATACAGGGTGTCCAGCAAATAAGATTGAAAAACAAAGATCGATATATTTATACGGTAAACGGTTTGTTTATTAGGTAAGCTGTAAAAATCTTATACAGAAGTTTCGAACGGTGAATGTTTTGAAAAGATTGTATTCTGATTGCAAAGAATGCTTGACTTGACATTTTTCTTGTTTTAGATTGCTTTCAGAGCACGGGTTTTTTGGTGTACAGTGCCATATTTTAACGATTTTTCAAATTTTAATTTCTGAAATTTCCAAATTCAAAAATCGAGTTAACTGAGGCATGGCTGCTAAGTACGAAATTACAGTAAATACATCTAAGTACAGTTTAAACCACTTAACTGATAAATATTTTTGAAAAAACTTTGAAACATTGTCTACTTTTTCTTCTCTTTTACAGAATTTTTAATTTTTATCACTGGATTTCAAAATGAGAAATTTTGCTTAACTTAATTAGAAAAAATGCTCGGATTAAATAATACAAATTTTACAGTAAATTTTTACTGGTGAGAATAATAAATTTTTATTGGAATATGGATGCCAGTACGTGCTACTGGCAAATTAGGATTAGCGAAAACAAGCTGTCCGTAAGACGTACCTGCTAAACAGGGAAACCGTTAATGATTATTATTAAGATCTTGAAACCATAGCTGTCATGTTTGATGCCTTTTTTATCATTATTTTTGGAAAAGAAAATTCTTCTTTCATAACGAAAATTTAGGATTTAAAAAGCAATTTTTTTTCTGTTCAAATATATTGACAAAGGAAAAACACGTGAAAGGTTATATTTATATTTTTTTAAGTAAACATATTTGGGATTCCTTTATTTCTGGCAGGGTTACAGTTTTGCCTCCATTTTTATTTTAAAATTTCACATTGGTTCCAGAAATTTGGGAAGAAGAATCTTCATCTTAAGCAATCACAAAATTAGTGTCTTTAAATAAAGCAAAAAAGTAATATTTTTAATTTCTGATACGAATTCAGATTTTTTGATTAAAAATCGTCCAAAGTTTAAAGAATTTTTAAATAATTAGTATCCGTTTTTATTTTGAAAAATGAAGATAATATATAAACAACGTTTATTCTATTTCTTTTTTGATAATTTTAATCATAAAAAATAAAATATATAATGCAATCCACAAAGATTAGTGGTAATGTTTTAGAAAAGAAATTAAAAAAAAGTAAAAAGCAGACAGCAACAATCGATGCTTTAAAGAATTCAATAACTCAATTTCTATATATCTGTAGTATTTGCATGTATGTAAATAAACAGAATATCGATTTGCTATGCAGACTTTGAAAGTTTATTTCTTACAACAAAAGATCAAGTTTTTCGTGATAAGAATGTATTTTTAAATTGTACCAATGCCAAAACTAATATATGTTTTACAGCAAACTGCCACAACTCGTTTAGAATTACATTAAAACGCTATATTCTATACCAATATTATACTTATATGCATTGAATGGCTATACAGATACATTATACATTATACAACCTTATTGAAATATGAGGATATTAAATTCATATCGCTATACGCTTTTCGGCGTCAATTTTCTACACATGTATATTACATGTATTATTTTCTGTCACATGTTTCATATACTGAAAAGTGGGAATATTAATTTCTTATATATTTTTGGGGGAGAGGGTTATATACCAACAAGCAAAATATTGGATTTTTACCAACATAAAACATACTTGCAATATTTAATCATTCAGAGAAAAATGTTGAATGTTTCAAAGTATGAAATAAGTATAGTACATAAATATTTTTTAACCATTTACATAATATGTGTTGGTAAAATGATATATGAATAATCTGTCATGTCTTTTATATACGGGATACTGTATAAAATATTATAATTTCATTTATGTATATATATATATTTTACGGAATGAAAGAATTTTTGAAAATCAGTTTTAATGAGTACATTAAATAAAATATATTTATAAAAAAATACTGGTACATTCGGTACAAAATAATTGAATTTTATTGCGATAATACCATTTAGTGCATGCAAATGCATTTTAGTTTTCTAAAACATGCATTTCAATTTTATTGCATGTTAATCTATTTTAAGGTATCCTACAAGTGTTTAAAAACACTAAAATAGGCAGTAAAAAAGAATATAAGCAGTTCGCAAAACGCATTTTTTTAACCGATATTATAATACCATTTTCTCTATTAAAAATTCACTGTTAGACTTTTATTATAGAATTTGAATACGCCTACCCGAAGCACATTTTTTGTTGCAATGGAAGTGAAAAAATTAGCACAAAATCCTCCTTCACAAATATTACTATTAACCCGCAACTCTGATACAACCAGAGTGCGTATGGGTTTTTACAATTGTCACCACTACTTAAAAAAATAATCTTTAACTCATTTTATCGCAGAATTTGTAAACTTTGCCACTGATTAAATAAGGTGATGTTTATTATTTATATTTATTGGTGACAATGTAAAACTCATTAATGCACTGCACGATTTTGGGGTGTCAGAACACCCCGTGCCTATCCTGGTGGATTAAAAAATTTGACATGTGAGAGTTCTATGTCTACTTCTAAAATACTTTCATTATACTGTTACAATAATTTCATAAAGAGAACATAATACAAATTTGATAACTCTTATTATGAAAAAAAAAAAAAAAACATTTAGAAATATTAGAGGAATTTCATGTAATAAAAATCTCTACAATGTATACGAAATATTTAGAAAAAGTCTGATTCCACGAGCATTTATAGTGTAACTAACATGCTAAGAACTTATCTACCAGTATTTTATATCGGAAAAATATGACTTGCGTTATTGGAAATATCTTATTAATTGAATAAAGCGAAGTAAACTTTTTGAAAATGATGGTGGCAAACACGTATAGCCGTTAACGGCTATGTGACTTACAGAACGAAAACCCATGGAATTAGCCTGTGTTATATGAAAACATAAACTTAAAAGCTCACACTAATCACTCATAAAGACTCGGATGATAGTATTAAGTCTATGGGGGCGTTATTTTCTAATGTATCACTCAAATTTTAATATTTTTACATGATTTCTTTTGCATGGGATAGATGAGGACGATTTACAACCGGGCTAGTTTCTACTTTTTTTATTTTGGTTTTAGATTCTTCAAAAAAAAAAAAAAAAAAAAAAAAAAAAAAAAAAAAAAAAAAAAAACTTTAAATTTCGGAACCGGTTAGAACTGGTTCTGAAATTGAAACTCTCACAAAAAAAATTTATAAGCGAAATCGAAAAAGTAAAAACTAGCTCGATTGTAGATCGTGATCGTATTCAACTGTCCTATGCAAAAACATAGCATGTAAAATAGGGTGGAGTGAAAAAAAATTTTTTTTTGAAAATCAAAAACGGGTAGGTGCCAAAAGTTGCCTTTATACAAGTTCATCAACTGCGTGAAATTTTACCGCTGAAAAAAAATGACTTGAGTCTGCGCTTTTGCTCCAAAAATCGAAATTTTGGGTAAAATTTGTCATTTTTTCAAAAAAATTAAAAAATTTCTACAGAGCTGGTTAGTATTTAAAAGTGTTGCTTAGACCTTTATATTTATCTGCTTAACATATTTAAACTATAAAACAATATGTTTATTCCCTATAGCTGGAGCAAAACAGACAACTTTTAGTAAGAAAACAGCATTACCACTCTATTGGGTCATATAACGAATTGTTGTTTTTAATACAGCTCTTGTTTTCATAACTACCTTGGACATGCGTTGTGGAGGTGGCTATATTTTCTATACCATCCGGCCCAACTATTCGATCATCTTAGTACAGTGTTTTATTTATACATTGATTTGTGATTTTCTTTATAAAAATTTGGCATGTTTTCGATGCTTCCACCTTGTTCATCAGTTCTTTGCATCCACATGCTGCTGTAACTATCTTCATGTATATTTTTACAGTTGATACAAAAAAAAAAAAAAAAAAAAATGACAAGCAGAATAATGCACGGGAATATTATTTAAGGGATCTCTTCGGCCATCTATTATATTTATCAAACTTACATTCAGTTGATGAATAATGATTGGAAGTTCTGTTACCACAACATTTTTTCAGTCAATTGTAATTTTTTTACGTAATGATTTGTTTCAAAGATGATTTCAGATATTTCAACTATAAGTATGCCATCATTTATTCTACTTTTGCATTTTTTATATGTTGAGAAGCGAGCTGTTTAATGTGATGGTGATCGTCAGCGAGAATTGCAATGAAAATTTGTTCTCCATGTGTAAAGCAACCGCTGTTGTAAATAACTTTTTTTTGCATTAGTTTTATGCCGTTTTCTAAGTGTTTTCGTATCCAATTAATTTCCTATTAACTTTTAGATCCTTTTTTTATGAGTGGACAACATTTGATGGTGAAATGTCCTGCGCATAAACTTATAATGCATTGTGCTTTATGAGGGAATGGACGGATATCGACTATAAGTGCTCATTTAAAATTAGAAGAATTTTATTTGTCACTGTGAACCATTTTGCATGGGGTAAGCTTAGAATTGTCTATATGATATTGAATCATTCGCTACTTCAACTCCAGTGAATTTCCTCTGTGTCAATTATTAGAGAAGTCGATATAAAACGTTCTAAGCTACATGGATTCACTGGATCAATAAGAAAATCTTTGTCTACGTAATATTCACTTCCTATTGCATTTTTTTTTTTTTTTTTTTTTTTTTTTTAATAAAATAGAGAAATTATTTTCTGAAATTGAGAAAAAAATACTCAGAACAGACTAGAAATTTCTGTCGGAGATTGCAAAGCTAATTCATAAGGAAAGCTATTTCTCAAAGAATGGGGAATAGAAATTTAGAAAACATCTCACAGAAAAGACAGCTCATAAAGTTAATAAAATTTTCCGCTTTATATAAGCACAGATTGGCAATCAGCGTCTATATGTTCCCTCACCAAATCTATAATCCAAGTTTATACCAAATGTACTACACACCTAAATAATAGATCTAAAATCTTATTAGAAATTACTAGACTACGGAACAACACAGGAAACGACATAAAGCATACTAAAACTTCTTTAGAAATATTGTTGTTTTACACGCAAATTTTGTTTGCAATCCTCTGTGACGATCGTCATACAATTAAACAGCTAACTTCTCAGCATATATTCAATGTAATAGGTTCAATAAATGATGGCATACTAGAAACTGAATTGATACAATCAATTTTTAGGCAAATCACTGCATATAAAATGTAATGGATTGAAAGAATGCTGTGATAACAGAACTTCCAATCATAATGTACTAATTGCATGAAATTTTAATGAAGATAATAGACTGCTGACTAGGTTCAATTAAGAACATACCCAATACATTACTCAGCTTCTCTTCTGTTATGCATGGTATAAAAATACACGTGCAGCAGGTCACACCAGCATGATTCAAATGATCCAAAGTCTATGACTACAAAGAAGAGATAAATTACTTTGATATATAGAAAACTTATACTCGTCTTCGGGAAAAAAATAACAATTCAATACATAAATAAAACACTGGGCCTAGATGATTGGGTGGTTGAGACGGGTGGGATAATGCAACTACCTCTATGAGTTATATACACAGTAGTTTTGAAAGCAGCTAGGTAAGAAATGTATTCAAAAGAACATTTCGTTGTATGCTCCAATAGAGAGATTAAAGCTGATTTTTCACAAAAAGTTGTCAGAATTGCTCCAATTATACAGACTACATATATTGTTTTATGGTTTAAATATGTTAAGCAGATAAATATAAAGATCTAAGCAACACTTTTAAATACTAACCAGCTCTGTAGGAATTTTTTAATTTTTTTGAAAAAATGTCAAAAAATGACAAATTTTACCCAAAATTTCGATTTTTGGAGCAAAAGCGCAGACTCAAGCCATTTTTTTTCAGCGGTAAAATTTCACGCAGTTGATGTACTAGTATAAAGGCAACTTTTGGCACCTACCCGTTTTTGATTTTCAAAAAAAATTTTTTTTCGCTCCAACCTAATGTAAAAGTATTAAAATTTGAGCGAGATATTTGAAATGAATGCCCACATAAACTTAACATTATCACATGGGTCTTTTTGAGTGACTAGTGTAGGACGTTTCCGGTATAGTAAGCACTTGAGAGATGAGTGTTAAAGAAATCGTAATGAAGTTGTTATATAGGTATTTCGAATGTGCGCCCGAGTATGTAGTAAAGAACATGTTAGTTATTGGAATTAGAAACCACTGAAACTTTTAAATAGCAATACCCACTTTCTGCTATATAAGTTGCTTACACGTCTTATAATATAAGGTGTATGACATTTCCATATGAGACTAAAAATCTCTCTCTAATATTTTTTTTTCCAATTAGCAATTTTTATGAGGCCAATAGCAGAATTTATAAATATTTTTCGTTAATTAAATGAGACATAATATGATATTAAAATTTATGGAATGATTTTAAGCATTCCGGCATTGCAAAGAGATCTAATATACTACTTAAATTGTGTTAAAAAAGTGACTACAGATTTAAAATCAGTCATTTACACAAACACACTTTGTATGTTTGTTTTTTATGTTGCCAATAACATTAGTATTGACAGTCTATAAAAATTGGGTATATTATTATTCGACAGAAAAGAAACACAATTTAAATTATCATTTGGTTCTTTACCATCTCGTCCCATTATTCCATAGTCACTGCCAAATAATATATTTTATAATCAGGATGTTATTATATTCCCTTTGAAATGAACAAAATACTCTACATGAAAAGATAAATACACGACAACAGCGCAAAAAGAGTTTAACGGTCTAAACAGCATTTCAAAAGCTTTGTGAGACAGTTAAATTTTCGCAGTCAATTGAACATTGCACATTTTGAATCGTTATTTATATCCTTAATGAACTTATTTACAAACAATTTAACATTTAATAACATTCCTAAAGACAAATTTTACATATTGATGTTTTAATCTTTGCATTTATGTACTTTTTCACATTACGTCGCGACTGCATTTTTGAATATTTCTTTCTATTTCCTTTTACAGCTATATTAATTTTAATAGTTTAATTTATCTTAAACAAGACTTTTAATTTTTTTAAATTATATCTATTTTTTTGCTTAACATATATTTCTGAATAATGGATTTCTTTTAAATTATTGAAGTGCAAAAAATAGCTTTTTGAAAAAAAAATCATCCACATTTACAGAGATCGGAACGATGATTTTTTTTAAATTGCAATTATTTCTAAAAATATGCTCCGTTTTACAATTATCTTAAATATTTTGTCCAAAACGAACACCGCTATTACTGTATGGAAATAATGGTTGTCAAAAAAGTGACTGCGTCAACACCCGTGTTTGAAATTTAAGCAATGTTTGAATAAAGTACTTTGGCTAAAAATGTTTTTAAATGTACTTAATTCGGAATTACTTTTTTATAAAACTACAAAATAGCAATGTGGTGCTAACCACAAATCAGAACCGCTTCACCGGTACGTAATTTCTGGTGTATAACAATCATGTTTGAACCCAGAAATTTTATTTAATGAAATGTATCTTAGAAGATCACACTAAATGTTTGACTTCAAGTACTAAATAAAATTCCTGCCTCGGAACATGACTGTTTATTCTGAAGATTATCACATTAATGCCTGAATTATTTTCTTCGTTAAAATTTAAATAGTGCAAATCCCACCACTTTTTAATAAAAAAAACTTTTATCTTAATTTATCGAAGAAATTGTCTCGAGAAAGGAAATATTTATCTATTCTGCTTTTTTACTGGTGTGAAAACAGCTTACCTAATTTTTTTTAAACTATCCCAAAAATGGGACGCTAGGCACTAATGGGTTATATTCCGAAAATTAAGACAAATTAGCGTATTCGTACTGGATGCAAGGAAAACGCGCCATCATATTTATTCTACCCTAATCCTGCCAACAAATGTGGACGTGTTTGTCAAGTTTATATAAAAATTAGTGTTGTAATTCAGTGTTTTTAGGCCCAAATTTTTAACATATATTTTTTTCTGTTCACAGTGACGTAACCAGAGTGTGTGACAAAATGCTCTGAATACCGATATTTTTTTAAGCTCTGTTTAGCTTATCTAAAGAGAAAATTTTCTGCTGTGAATCAAAGAGAAGAAAACCTTACATTATTATTGGTTACGCCGCTGGTTCATTCAACATTTATTAATCTAAAGGTATTGTTGAACAGCAGTTTCATATGATATCTGCGTTTCGAAACAACGTAAGTTCATAATCAAATTTTTGGTTTGAACCAAAACATATTCATATCGTAGCAATCAAAATGATGGCCCACGCTAGCTCTAGCAGTGTTTCTAAATTGGGGATTTTTTTAATTTATATTATTTGATTGTCAATAGATATTTAAAATAGTATAATTCGCATTATTTTTCATCTATTTTTATATAGGTCGAGTATTTCTATTTCAGGAAAGCTGTGACAATCAAACAATATGAGGACTACTTTGTCTCCAATCTTGCAAAAACGAGTTCTAGTATTAAAATACAGCAGTTCGATAAGAGTTCTTTCCAAAATGCGTTAACGTGTCGAAGTTGAATAGCTCCGTCCCAAATAACGCCTTTAAATAAATTTTAATAATTTTTACACATATTTTTGTAAATATTTATGTGTTATATAAAATGCAAAGATGCAGCATTTATATATAATAAACGGGCACATGAGAGGAAGCTTTATTCAAGAAAATGCCCATTTTCGTATAATTGTAAGATGCGACTTTTATTTTTGCAAATGTTTTTACCGCTGTTTCACACAGTTTTTAGAAACAAAATATTATTCAAAAAATTCCAGTAATGCATCTATGATATCTCATGTAATTGCATGATGTTCGGTAGAGTAGTTTCTGAGAAAATAAATTCTTAAAAAATCGGAAAATTATTTTTATCTCAAAAAATATCAATAGGTATAAGGTGATAATTAGGAAAACATATTGTCAGACAGGTAGCCATATGAGGGAATTAAATGAAGAAATTTGATTGAAAGGCATGTTTCAAATGTTTTTTCGGATATTCTCTTTGTACAATATACATCGAAAAGAAAAACCTTGGCGATGTCTGTAATTTTGTTTATAATTGCTACAAAAATAAATGAAAATATAAGTTTTATTTGTATAAAATTCGATATAATCAAGCGGGCTTTAGTTGGACATAATAGGACGTCTATATATTAGAAATTTGTAATAACTTTCTACAATTACTATTGAAATCCACTATTAATGCTTTTTTAAAATTTACTTAATAAGATTTTTATATATTGCAGAACAGTTAGCTTACATTTGTTAGAATAGCATAAACTGATTATTAATGTAGATGCTTTGCGAATTAAACAAGCTTACGCACATATATTTGTAACTAAAACTTGAACATCAAATGTTATAACTTGTAATTTAGTAAAAATGATGTATCTATAAGTCAGGGGTGCCAAACTGTAGTCCTCCGGATACCACAATATTTTTAACCTTCCTACCCTGAATGGGTCTAATCGACCCAGTCCTATAATGCGTTTCATTCGATTCAAACCAGAAAATTTTTCTTAAAGTAAATTAAATAAATAATACAAAGATTTAAGTTAAATAAGTATGTTAAATGAATTTAAATAAATTTTCTGGTGCGAAATATTTTAATGAAGTTTGAGTAAAATTTCAACAGGGTAGGAAGGTTATAGAAACAATAGACTTGGTGAACCTCAGAAAATTCTATGATTAGATGAGGCAATGTAACTATCAAAAATTTTAATGGTATCCTGCGGTCACAGTTTGACACCCCTGCTGTAGATGAAATCAACTTAAATAGTAATTTAAAATAAACGATATCAATACAAATAGCAAACCAGTGTGAATACGAAACATACAAATAATATAGAATATAAAACATTCAGATGGTTCTTGGCATTTATTCTGTTGATAACAAATACGTAACATTGCTGTTGCACTTTAATATTTTTATTCTGCAATAAGAATATTTACAGCCAAATCATATTTCTATCTAAAAAAGGTTTCCTTTATGACGCTTTGGAACATACATCATACGTGTTTATTCCAATAAATTTGTGCATTTGTTTATGAAGAGAAATGATATCTAGAACTATAGTAATTAACATATTTTATATTAATATAACTATTTTTCATGCTTTATTTTTCGATGTATAAATTTCATTTTATTTCTTTTTTAAAACCCTTCTGTAAATCTTAATGCTGCTTATAACAGTGTTACTAATTAGTTTATTTCCATTTATTTGCACCTCAAACTTCCATATTCTAGCCTTAATATTCCCATTGCTACAGAATATATGCTCGCATTAGCTTTGTAACGCACTCTGCATTCTCTGAATCACCATCTTCCTCTAATCTTATTCGTCCCTATAAAGCTTTGGCTTCATAACCATTTCATTAGCAGAGTTAAAGGCACGCATAGTGATCATTTCTCATACTATTATACATGCGTATTTATATCAAGGAAAATTCATAATTTCCAAATCTTTAAAATGTTATCGGCTTTTCAGTTAAAATTATAAACCAGAAAGTATATAACAGTTTAATTAACCAATCACTATGCACAAATGGAGCTGTTCCGAATACTTTCCAGATTAAATTTGTCAGGCAATGCTTGAATGAACATATAATCTTTTAACAATAGATTTAAAATTTACATTTAAAGGGCACAGAAATAAAGGAAGGAAAGATATCCCTATACATTGGTATGCGGTAGAATTTTGAAAGTATTGTTATCAGTTTAAGACGCATGAAGTTTATCAATAGAATTTTGAATTAAGATAGAGCACTTAAGTGTGAATATACTGTAAACTATGCTTTTAACTGTTTGCATTTTAAAGAAAATATAGAATATTTATTACTAAACTTTCCCGGGATTTTAATCGAGTTTTATAAAAAAATATTTAACATCAGAATTTTTAGTTACATTTAATTTAATATATAAATAAATAACAACCTATTGCATGTGATTCATACTTCATTCATGTTATGAAGTGATTTCTAATTCTAATCAAAATATTTTCATATGATGCGGGATATATGACAAGTTGTTGGTACATTTAGTGTAAATCTTTTAAAGGGCAGTTGTATGTTTATAAAACCATTTACTTTTATTTGCTGAATGCCACAATGGAACCACAATTTTCGTAATTTTTCTCCACTTAATGTGTATACAGGGTTCTAAGTGTTCCAAAAATTTTCGTATTTTGCTACCAGTATTTTAATTTTAAATTCTTCGTGGTTCATTCCTATAACATCTACGACAGAATTTTACAATAAAGATCAATGTATTAAATTCGTGGTAGCAAAGTGCGGAAATTTTAGGATCGCTGTGAGCCCTGTGCTTATGAAATATAACCTCTTTTTTATTTAGAAAAAAGTATTGTCTGTAAATTTCAGTGTTATACATTTATTTCAACACATTATGTATGAAAGTGATTTGCCCCTGAAGATGTTAAATGCATAAATATAATGTGAATGATTCATATTTCAGAACTTTAAACCTTTCCGGAGCTGGGCACTGCCATTGCAAAAATGTTGAAGTGACTGATTGACGCCGGAATTTACTTAAAAATTTATTTAAAATAAGAAAAAGTCTATTCCCCCCCCCCCCCATTCTCAATTAACCGAAAATATTCATACCAGAATTCTGGTGTTATTGTAGCATTTTGGAATCATGTTAGGTGTTCCATGTACTGGAGCATTAAAGCAAAAAAGGTGAAATGCTTAACACATCTTACGTTAGAAGCGGAATGTAGCATTTTATATGTTACATTATTTCTCCTCAAACACATTCAAAATTGGTATTTTTACAACTAGAGCATAAAAATACTTTTGATTTGCAACATGATATATCATCTCTTCCAACATATACCAGGGTTCGTACGGGTCCTGGAATTCCATGATTAGGAAACTTTTCGGTACCAGTATTTTCTTATAGAAAATCTCTGATTAAATAAGGCGAAATTTGGCGCGTTTGAACTATATTTATTTTTTATATAAATAAAACTGGTATTTCATCTAGAAAATAACGGTTCCCGTACAAACTCTGCGTACGCTTCTTTGTTACCGATAATTTATAAAATATAGCCATCCTTTTGTCGATTAATAAAGACAAAATTTACTGCTGAATTTTAGTGGTTAAAAAAAGCGTAATAGGTGGGATCTATAATATACAGTTATTTATAATGAAAACATAAACATAGAAACTATTGTTGTTATATATTGAAACACGCTAGAATAATACCCATAGGACTAGCTTCTTGTTTAAAAATGTGTATTAGTCGGTAAAAATGTATTAATAAAAAAAAGAAAATAGTTCTATCCTTAAACCAGGTGTTCCAACTATGAACATTAAACAGCAGTAATTTCTAAACGAAATATTAGGCGTCTTAAATCGCAGGCATTCGATGATTAGAGAAGTTATACAAAAGATTTATACAAAATTTTAGCAAAATTAGGCAAAAGGGATTTTTGGAGGCATTAGTTTCCAACGACCACAGTTTGACAAAGCTGCCTTAAACATTATAATTACCCGATGCATTCTTAATTTAATCGTAAAATTTCGTTATTAAATAAAGCTAATAATTGTATTAAAAATTGTTGTACTTAAAAAAAAAGTGTTGTATATAATTGCCTATAAACCGACGCCTACATTCGAGGAAAAATATATTAATACCGATAATTTGATTAGTTTTTTTCTTGTTATTTAATGTAGTTTTTTGCAAATACTGAAGTTAGATAAGAAGCATATAAAAAAAAAAATTAAATACTTTATACAGTCTGTTATTCCGGTCGAATTCAAAGTCGGTATATTGGGTAAGGTTTGTAACTGCATAGTGAAAATTAGTTCCGTATATTGTAATGGACTCTAATCGTAGATAAAATTGTATTCCGTACATTTTTTTAATATGCCTTTAAAAAACATATTGATTGATACGACTGACTTTTTCTGTATTCAGTTATATCACAAATGAAATAAATTCTGTATTTATTTCATAAATAAACAAAATTATTAAACCGACCAATATATCATAATCTCATTAGACAATCAATATGCACAAATAGAGCTGTTCAGAATACTTTTTATAGTAAATTGTAATCCATGTTAAAATCAACATACAATCTTTCAACAACTATTAACTTTATTACCCTTGTAAGTTTTTCTATATCCATTTTTTCGTAATCAGAGGTTAAAAAGAATTTGCAACGTTTCCAACTCTGTTTTCACTTTTATTATCATATTTTTGAACCCAACAATATTCGTTGTAGGTTACTTTAAAATGCGAAACAATAAATCAGCTATAAAGAATAATATTTTTAAATAATGCTAACTAAGTTATAAAAATTTTGGAACACTATAAATTTTTATCCATTAAGTATGAAACTACCTATTACAAAAGGGCCAGATTAACAACGGAGCAAATATATACCATTAATAAAGAATAAACATTTTTGTATCATCCATGATAGTAATTTTTCACAAATACATGGCAATATAAGTCAAATATTTCTATTAAAATTTACTGGTGGAAATTTGCCCAGTTGTTAATCTGAAACTTTGGCAGTCGAAAGATTCATACTTAGTGACCTAGTATTAAACTTTTGAGTAAGAATTCTTGAACGGAATAAGGATGGTGAAACAATTGCAAGGGAAGGGGTATCAACATTAGTCACCCAAAACATTAATAGTATTTTTTTGTTTAATCAATGACAAAATTTTAGAGATTTAATAAAGGGGAAAATGCCATTAAATTTTAGTGGTTACAGTTGGCCCACTGCTGCGCTTCTTTAATGTCTCAAATTTTAATGCGAAATTACAAATCCATACCGGAAATTTCAAAGAAAGAAATTTTAGTGTATATGAACGTTAAATGTGTGTGTGTGTGTGTGTGTGTGGTAAATAAAACATAAAACACATTTATTTATTTCTGGTATCAATACAAGACTTCTGAACAAAAATGGAGGCCAAAATGCTAACCCTGCTGCTGTTCCACTTTTAACCCTTTGCAATGCAGAGCAAATTCGTTGCTTGAATGTTGAAATTCATGACTGACACCGGAATTTGAAAACGACTTTATTTGTAATTAAGAAAAAAGCTATTTTGCAGGAATTCAATAAACCGAAATTCTTTTTTACCAAAATTACAGTGCCAATGTAGCGTTTAGGAATTAAAATTAAGTGGTTTCTTAGATATACCACCGCGCCGCAAGGGATTAAACCAATATCTATCTGGTGCTTCCAGGGCTGCCACCGGTGACTACTTTTATATTTTGCTTGAACCAGTATTTTCTAATATAATTTTTCAACACATTTTTTCTTGAAAATGTTGTCAAAATGTGTGTTAAGGATTTTTCTTTTAAAAAATGCGGGGTCGCTTACAATTAAAAAATAGTTATCCGTAGCGGCCCTGTGCTTACAATGTTTGTTTAATTTATTCCTATGGAAAATTGAAGTCTCTATCTGGGTAAAAACATCAATCCTCCCCCAACCAGACGGTTCAGTGGACGCGAAAATTGCATAAAAATAGGCGTTCAAACTAGCATTTTTTTTTTAAAATTAACTAAATATATTGACCAGACAACAAACTGTTTAATTATTAATGTAAATAGTTTAAAAAAATTTGGTACAGAACATTTTAAAGAAAGCTGAATAAAAGTCACAGTCGTTCTAGGATTAACGTAAGTTGAATGAAATTTTAATTCTGTAACATTAATTCAGTTCCTAAAAATAGCATTTATAGCTTAAAAACGTATTCTTAGGTATTTTCTATTTCAATAATCATTATTTTCCCTCAAAGATTATTTGAAAGAGAAATAATAATGATAATAAATAATATTACTAAACTGATCAATCAAAAGTATTTTTCTATTTTTCTAATAAGAGATAAGACTTTTGAATTCTATACTTCTAAAACATAAATAATCAAAATCTTCGCTATTTAAATTTTCATTGACTATCAATTACTCCTAATTACATAATGTGGAATTTTAATTCTTTAATTGTACATACTCGGCGATACAATTTTTAAGTGCATACATATTTTAAATTCAAAGCCATTAAATAGTTTTAAATTTAGAGTAAAAATCCTTTCAGGGGCACAGCTCTACTTTTTTAGTAATACTCAATAGCATTTTCCAACTTTAACCACCGAAATAAAAAAAATGAAATAAGTGACTAAACAGAGATTTAAAAACACATTCTTATTTAAATCGAACGTTACTGAGCACTTTACATTTGACACAAATTGTCCTTTCGCGGTTGTGTTTTAATTTTAAATGTAATATCCAATGTCATTATTTATATTTAATTGTCAAGATGAAAAATGAGTAACTAAACACAAAACAACAAAATGCTTTTGAAACGTTTCTACTAAAAATATTCTGTTTCAAAAATGGCAGAATGATTTTGAGTTAATTCACCATTTTCACTTTTTTATAATTAGAGGTTAGCGTTTAGAATAAAAATTCTTGAACGGTTATAAGTACGGTGAAATAATAGCAAGGGAGGGGGTAATTATCTTTTCCAAGTCGCTGCTGTTCTTTCTTTCCCCAATATTGTTTCGATCATCTGTCTGAAGCAGCTGCGACGGAAAACTTTAGCCGCAATTATCTTGAGAGCATTTAAAATGGTATCTGCAAAACCCTCACAGTTTCAAGAGCAGAGACGCATTTCATTTAATTAGGATACTACGTTTCGTTGTGAAGTAGAAAAAATTACAAAGTTTTCACGATTATTTAACGCTTTAAACAGCTTTTTCTGCGTCACTGCAGTTTTTGAAACCACTTTTTAAACTGAACTTTTCTGTTTCGCTGGAAACTATCAGTGTAAAGCTAGATTTTTTATTTTTTATTTATTTATTTTTTTGCCTGAAAAAAATCTAAGAATATGCTTTTCACATCACAGTAATTGAAAAAGAGAAAATGGTATGTTTCATCAATTTAAATAGATATTTAAGATGCTGGCATGCCTTCTTTAGGTTTTTGAACAGTAAAATGTATGCGTCTTAACTCATATGTATTTGAAGCATGTGTTTTTGCATAAAGATTTAATTGCAGTAATGTTTATTTTATATGTAAATATAAAAAAATAATATGATATAATATAAATAAAAATAAAAATAATAAATCTTCAAATTTTTTATGATTGTTAACTATATTATTTATAAAAAAAATCACATGGTAAAATTTCTCATTTTTTTAATTAAGAGGGCCAATTTGAAATCGTTAGAACTCAAAATATTATTTTTAGAATTTAATTTTTTTTATATTTAAATAAACAACAATATCTAAATTTCAATTTTGATTCAGCATTTTTTAAAATATTAGTTTTTTTTAATAAAAATATTTAAAGTAAAAAATGTGAAAAGAATATTATGTAAGTTTTATTTAAAAAATCATATATTTAAAAGTAAATAATTTTTTAAGGTGAATCTAAGAAAGTAAAAGTCTAAGAATATGCTTTTTACATCACAGTAATTGAAAAAAAAATGGTATGTTTCAACACATTAAATAGATATTTAACATGCTGGCATGGTTTCTTTATAGTTTTGAATATTAAAATGTATGTGTTTTAACTGACATGTACTTGAAGCAATGAGTTTTTGTATGAAGATTTTATTGCAGTAATATTTATTTTATACATAAATAGAAACAAAAAAGGGAATAATATATTAAAAAATAATACATTTTGAATTTTTTTGTGATGGTTAACCATATTATTTATAAACAAAATCACATAAAACTTCCCGAATTAAAAAAAAAAAATGTTAACAATTTATTAAAAAAGTGGAGTAATTTGAAATCATTATAAGTCAAATTATTATTTTTAGAATTTAGTTTTTTTTTACATTTAACCCTTCGCGGGGCAGAACAAATTCATTGCTTAAGTATTGAAATTATTGACTGACACCGGAATTTGAAAATAATTTTATTTGTAAATAAAAAAAAAAAAACCGCATTATTTCACTCATTCAATAAACCGTAATTTTTTAAAACAAAATTCCGGTGCCAATGTGGCGTTTGGGAATTAAAATTAAGTGGTATCTCTCTGAAACCCCCGCGCTGCAAGGGGTTAAATAAACAGCAATACCAAATTTTAATTTTGATTTAGCATTTATGGAAAATATTAGTTAAAAGAAAATATTTAAACTAAAAATTTGAAAAAAAAAAAAAAAACTATTGCGTAACTTTTATTTTAAAAATCATATTTTTAAAAGTAAATAATTTTTTTATTTGAATCTAAGAAAAAAAAAAAAAATTAAGAATATGATTTTCACATCACAGTACCGTAATTTCTGACGTATAATTCACGGATCAAACTGTCATTTTTCGACCCAAATTTTTTTTTTAAAAATAATATATAACATTTTTGATCGCGGTAAATATTTACCTTAAATTACTAGATAAAATTTCTGCATCGTAATAAAAGAACGGTTTGATACGCGGATTATACGCCGGAAATTACGGTAATTGAAAAAGAGAAAATGACATATTTCAATATTTTAAACATATTTTATGATTCTAGTATAACTTCTTTATGTTCTTGAACATTAACCCTGCTGTTCTGTTCGGGTCTATTTGACCCGAAAATTTTATTGCTCGTTTATAAAAAATATTAGCGCAGAGATATTTGCATGAAACTTTTTGACTTTGTTCATTAGTAATGTAACTATATATTCCTAGAAGTATTTACGTTTATTTATATTTCCAAGATATATTTTTTAACTTAGTCCTAATGTACTGTTCGGGTCATATTGACCCGAGTTAAAACATAATTTTATCATGCATTTTTAATTTTGTTTGGAATCATTCAATAAAAATAATTACTGCAACGTATCTATTTCGAAATCTGTCTCGTTGGCACAGGTGTTAGATCACGTGACAGGAGAGCAAAGTCAAATGTTGATATCATTGGCGGAAGGGGAAAAAAATGCACCTGTTAGTAGCGTTTCTTTTTTCTTGCTGTATTTCAATTTCTAATAATCTGAAGAACAGTTGTCTCTCTGAGTATTAGTGAAAAAATGGCGAATCGTAGAAATTTGAGCGACGCTGATATTGCTAAATTAATGGGAGCCTCTGACATCGAAGAGGAAAATGCGTCTGAGTATGAAAATCATACAAGTGTGGAAATTGAAAGTGAAAGTTCTGATAACGATTTTGATATTGATATTCAAAAGACGCACAATATACAGAGTATTCAGTCTAAGAATCATGAAACAGTATGGATATTGAATCCCCCTTCTTCATTCTGGTCGATTAACGTCTGCTAATATTATAAAAACTACTCCAGGTGTCAAAAGATATGCAACGACAAGAATAACTGACATAAAAAGTGCATTTGCGACGGTATTCAATTCTACAATCGAGAGCGAAATCATAAAAATGACTAATATAGAAGGAAGAAAAGTGTATGAAAAAGAGTGGAAAGATATTAGTACTGAAACTTTTCAAGCATACATCGGATTATTATTATTAACTGGTGTGTACAAATCATATGGAGAATCAACAAAAAGTTTGTGAAATCAAGAAACAGGCAGAAATATATTTCGTGCTACAATGTCCCTCGAAACCTTTCATGTGATATCGAGAGTTATTTGTTTTGAAAATAAATCTACCAGGCAAGAAAGAAGGTCTGTAGATAAATTAGCTGCTGTTTGAGATTTTCGGGAAAAGTGGATAGAAATTCAACCTAAATTGTATAATCCAAGTGAAAATGTTACTGTAGATGAACAATTAGTAGGATTTCGTGGACGATGCCCTTTCAATCAATATATACCTAGTAAACCCTCCAAGTATGGGATAAAAATATGGACTTTATGTGATTACTAAACTTCGTATGTATTGAATGCACAAATTTATACTGAAAAAAATCAAGGATCAAAGCCAGAGAAAAGTCAGGGTATGCGGGTAGTGAGTGACCTTACTTGTGGGTATTCGGGACACAATGTTACATGTGATATCTTTTTCACATCCTATAACTTGGGAAAACTTCTTCTAAAACGGAAAATGACTATGCTTGGCACCATTAGAAAAAATAAGCCCGAACATCCTGAGAAAATGCTAAACAAAGAAGTTCACAGCTCATCATTTTATTTTAAAGAAGATACAACACTTGTAAACTACATCCCTAAAAAGAACAAAAATGTTATTCTTATGAGCACTTTCCATCATGAAAATGAAGTTAGCGACAGACCTGACAAAAAACCACAAATGATATTAGATTATAATGCAACTAAAGGGGCGGTGGATAGTCTTGATCAACTTTTGAGTACATACACTTGTAAGAGAAAAACAAATCGCTGTCCTATGACAGTATTCTATAATATGCTTGATACATCTGCTTACAATGCATTTATTCAGTGGATTTCAATAAACAGCAAATGGAATGAAAATAAATTAACCAAACGAAGGCTCTTTTTAGAAGAATTGAGGAAATCTCTAATTTTTCCACACATTGAAGTAAGACAGCATCTTCCTAGAAGCGAAGATTCAGTCAAAACTGTGAAGAGAATGCGTAGTAAAAGTATAAACGCACCCTCGGAATCGGATGAGAACACTTTATTGTATACTAAACGTGCAAGATGCAAGTTCTGCCCATAGACCAATGACAACAAAACTAATATATTATGTTACAATTGCAAAAAACACACTTGCAAATTTCACGTAAGCTATTTTTGTCCAAATTCTAAATAACAGTAAGTATTCAAATATTTTTAAGTTATTTTACTGGTGTTTTGTATTATTTGATATATATTTAAGCTTATTTTACTATTTTTAAAATTATTTCTAAAATAGTTATTTTCATTTGCTGCTAAAAAAGGTAATATTCTAAATCGGGTCACATTGACCCGAACACTACCTACGTATAGTAAATGTGAACAGAACAGCAGGGTTAAAATGTAAGCGTTTTAACTGACATGTATTTGAAGCAATGAACTTTTGCATAGAGATTTAATTGCAGTAACTCTATTATATATATTATTTGTATAATATTCTATTTATATATAAAATATATTTATATATTTTATATATAAATAGAAACAAAAAATGAAATAATGAAAATAAAAATATTTAATACATTCGTAAAGTTAGATTTTTTCATGCATTAACATATTAATCACTGTTAGTTTTAGTCTTTTTAACAGAAAGATCCGCCTAAGTGCGTTATCCTTCGTATTACTACATTTAACCACATTTCACCACATAAGAGTTTCATCCGTATCAAGTTCGGGCCAGCACATTTAGATTGCATGGCTTTTCAATGCCCCTAATTTTTAGATGTAATCTTCGGTTCATTGTTTGGTAGAATTTTTCCGGTTAGTTAAGGGGGGGGTCCGGCACACATTTTAAAATAAT
The DNA here is from genome assembly GCA_964019185.1 of Maratus speculifer. Classification (NCBI taxonomy): domain Eukaryota; kingdom Metazoa; phylum Arthropoda; class Arachnida; order Araneae; family Salticidae; genus Maratus; species Maratus speculifer. The sequence goes on from CAXHSM010000325.1 coordinate 69,250, forward strand.
TTTTATTTATTGCGAAAAAAAATGAATTACAGTCGGCTCTCGTTAATTCGAACTCGTCGGGACCACAAGAAATGTTCGAATTATTCGAAGTTCGAATTATGGAATGTATGAAATGATAACATGCTTAATGTGGTACTATTACAAAAGAATTAATGTTATGGTGTTTTTTTTTTAATTTATTATATCTATTATCATCAGAATATGACTTAATATTAAATTAGAATCGATAAATACATAAACTAATTAAATGATTAGAAACAAGCACAATGGAAGACAAATTTGAAGTGTCACTGATGGACAGACGGGGCTCTAAGAAAGTGGATATCAAATGCATTGGATTATAGGTGTACTCGTTCGGAACAATTTTCACAAAAATCAAAGAAAGAAAGTTATTCAAATGATCTGAAATCCGTGAGAAAGAAAAGAAAAATGAAAAATCTGAATTCTCGTTAGTTCGAATTAAACGAAGTCAAGAGAAAGTGAGTTCGAATTAATGGAAGTTTTTAACGTTATTCCGCCATTGAAAATTTCGGGACTTCATGTTGAGTTCGAATTAAGCGAAGATTCGAATTATCCGATTTCGAATTAACGAAAGTCGACTGTATTTTGTGAAATTTAAACATATTAGTTGTAAACAAAATCAAATAATAAAACTTCTCATATTTTTTTTAAACTGTAATTAAAATTTCATTAAAATTGGGTAATTTAAAATCGTTATAACTCAAAAAAATTTTGTTTTAGAATTTCAATTTTTGTACATTTAAATAGACAGAAGTATCTAAATTTTAATTTCGATTCAGATTTTTTTTCTAAATTGAATTAAAAAATAATAAAAATATGTAAAGTAACAATTTGAAAAAAAAAATGATGCAACTTTCATTAACAAAATCATATTTTCAAAAGTAAATAAACAGTTTCTTAAAATTTGCTGAATCAAAATTAAAGTAAAGTAAAAAAAGGCATGTTCCAAGTCTGAAATAGTTTTCTTTACGGTTCTTGTGTTATAACAATTTAAATCCGAAAAAATGTGAAAAATCCCATCATGAAGAAAAACGCATTTTCGCAAGAAGTTATTTCCATGACAATTGTTGTTTCAAAGCTAGATTTTGTAAAGAAACCAAAACAAATAAATTAATGTTTCTTCTTCTAATTAAGATAAAAATATGATTTAAGCGTCATATTAAGCGTAAAATAACTAAGAAACTTTTAACCCGCGAGGACGCGCGCAGGGCCTAAAAGACCCGTAGTACGTATGGTTTTTACAATTGCAACCACTAATTTTTTTAAAGTAATCTTCAACTTATTTTATCGCAAATTTTGTAAGAATTGTCACCGTATTTATAACGTTACTGTTATAATTTGATTTTAATGGTGGCGAAGTAAAAACCATTCATACCCTTGTAAGCGCGCGTTCTCCCGGGTTAATGCAATAAATTTTATTTTGATTTTTGTAGTCTAGACAAAATGTTCGAAAGTTTTCTGTTTAGAAAAACGGGTGGTAAAATATAAAAGAAATATGCAAAAGTTTCCCGTCGAGAAGGAGTTAAGGAATAATTCATTAACCCCTTCAAGAGCGTTGGTTCATTTTTGGGCCACCTAATTTTAATTCCTAAATGCCATACTGACGCCATAAAATTGGAATGAAAAATTACTTTTTATTAAAAATGTGAATCAAAACTTTTGATTATTTTGAAATAAATCTGTTTGTAAATACCGGTGTTATTTACTAGTTTTCTGCATTTTACGAATAGAAGTATCTTGCCCTTGAAAGGGTTAAAAAAACATAGGAACAACGACCAAGCTCATTTAGCATCAATATTTGTTACTGATAAAAAAAACATTGACTTAATAAACCGTATACTACAATAATGTGGCAGTAATGTTGCTGAATTTATTTTTAACAACACTTCTCAAAAACTTTTATTTCAGATGTGGTGATAAAAATTTGACATTAAGAAATGGAAAAATGCTTTCAACTATTTTTTAACGTTATCTTTAGTTTTCTTGAGATATCTGCTGTCTGAATTCTTAGAATTTTTCTTTCTTTTTCTCTAAAAAATAGTCTTTGATATGTTTTTTCAACAATGCTAAGACGTTTAAATGGTTGTAGCTGGTAATTACCCTTTTCACGTTCTAAGAATTCTTTCATTCTGCCAATGCTGTTTGAAACTTCTGTCTTAAACAGCTGCAATGAAAACTTTATTCAAAATTATGGGGGAAATGACATCTAAATAATTGTCAAAGATAGAAGAGCAAAGATAAATTTCTGATTATTAGAATTATAGAGTTTGTTTCAAAGTTTCGGAAAAACTTTCTAGTTATTTGTTTTTATTTAAAACTGCCACATTTGCATCACATTTATTCTTCGATGTGTTATTTTAATGAGCATTTTTCACTTTTGACTGGTGCTTTGTTTTAAATATAAGAATTATGATAACATACATTGGGCGTTCATTCATGTTTTGTAAAATGAGTATCTGTATATTTTAGAAGGTTGCTTATTTTTTTATACTTCGGGAAGAATGCAAGCATTATTATTATTATTATTATTATTATTATTTTGTAATCAATATATTGATTAGGAAAATAAATTCCATAGTTTAAAATTAATGAATTTCATTTTGAGCATCAGAAAAAAGTCCACTTTTAAATTTGTTTGTTCTTGTGTTCCTTAAAAGAAGGTTTTCAAGAATTTCGGCCTGATAGTTTTTCACCATAATTTCTTAAAAATACTTTCACCATATTTTATCCCAAAGTTGCTATCGCATAAGGCTGATTATTCTATATTAAAATAGTGTTAACTTGGTAGACCGCGGGAGGGATTCTTGTGTATTCTTAGTTAAATAATATATTTTTCTTAATTAAACAATGCGTGTACATGCATATAAATCTGTATATATAAATTTTACTTTATTTCACGTGACGAGCATCCTTATTTACGTTTGGAAATTATATTCACATCGGCGCTATGTGTTACAGATTGTGAATACCGCTGTTTACAAATTGTAATCTCTATCGCTTTCAATCAGATATTTGTTATTAAAAATAACAGATTTTACTTTTTAAAAATAATAGTTTTCAATATCTGTAATACTTTGTATCTGTGTAATTGATGAATATATGTTGTTTTAATCAAAGTACACATATTTTATTATTTGCTGCAGGAAGAGATCTCAGAGTGGCAAATGTTCAGGGAAAAACGTAATCGGAAGGTTTTTCAATACCAGTATTTTTTTAAAGAGAAATTCGTTCTCTTGAATTCCTTTATATTATTTTGTCTCTTTTCTCAATTCCCTCTTTGTTTTTACTGTGTTTTCCCCTGAACACTCGCCACCCTGGATGTACTTTCAATCCCTTCAGCAGCACATTAAATTAGGCTTAGAAATTCGGATTGATTATTGCCACCACTTTTTTGAAAAAGAAATATTCACCTCATTTAATAACAAGTCAAATGATACCAGAATAAAGCCAATCTCACTAATTTTGAACCTGGTGGAAATCAAAAAATTTCCGAATAAAATCCGTAAAATTCGAAGCCCGTGATTGTCACGGGAGCGAGAATTTAAAGGGTTAATATTTGCATATTAGTGTATTTACTCTTTTGTTACTCTCTATTATTTCTCCCCTTTCGCAGTTAGATAGTTTCTGTAGTCTATACATTTGAAATTTATTTAAGGATGCGTTTTAATAAGGTTTATTTTGTGAACTTTAAAATGAAATATTTCACATTTCTAGTTGCATACTGACCGGCTAATATAATTTTACCGATTTCATGTAATTCTAATATTAAAATGAAAAGTTGTGCACCAATAGCTTGGTATTATATATAAATATCACTACTCTATAAAAGTGTGTAAATTTCTGCAGAATTTTCATACCAATTATAAAAATTATAACTGCTCTAAAATAATGACATTGAAAAATAACTAGGTCTATGCACAACATTGAAACTAAATTATTTAACAGCGAATATAAAAAAATAATTACTTTCAAAAATTCTGATTTATCTTGTTATATGATTGAGACACATATTATTTCGGCATTAGTAAAATAGTTTAGAATCTAATTTATCTAACTTATTATAAAATGCGCAAATATATATGTATATATATATATATATATATATATATATATATATATATATATAATACCATTAAAAGTAGACAAGATTCACCAACGGATTTTATCAATAAAACAATAAACCAAAACGAAGAATTAAATTGAATTATAGTAAACAATATTAACCATTTGAAATTAACCATTGAATTTAATAACTTATAACACATTGAACATGGAAGGAAAAAAAGAATAATATGAATACAATTGAAATTTGTAGAACCAAAGCAGAATCTTCAGGTCCCAAATACTTTGGAACTACAAATGGAATGTGTGGTTTCATCTTCGTATTTGCCATGAAAAAGCAAAACAATACGAATTTGGGACTACCATCACACAAAAACCAAATTATTAAACAAGGAACAAAGATATTTTACAAAAAGGAGTTGAAAGTAAGTAAAAATAATAGTTATCCATAACAAACAAAAAAGATAAAGCTGAATGGAAATATAATTGAACCGGAAAAAATAATAATCGATATTAACATAAAATTAAATTAATAAAATGATTAAAATTAGAATTAAGAGATAACATTCATATTAACATATAACTTAAAATACATTATTGTTACTTTAATTAGTAACATTTATTGTGACTTTACATGGTAAAAACTCATTATCTTAATATAGGATAATAAAAAAATAATAATAATAATAATAAAAAATAAATAAAAAAAATAATAATAGTAATAATATTATTAATAATAATACCAAAAATTATATCAATAACATTAAAAATAATTTGATATTTAAAATATAGCTATTTAACTATAGATATAACTAGACGAATATCCATATATTGGTGTAAATTAAACAGTTTAAAAATTATGTTAAAATAAATAACCCACTCTCAATTTTTTTTAAATAAATAATTAACCTTTGCGTTTTTATCCAGACAACACCACCCTCCACCGTTCTCTAACATCTACCCACCCAACCAACCTATATATATATTTTTTTTATTACTTTTTAACATTTTTAATTTTTTATAATAATTATTTTTATGTTTTATAATTTTTTTATACATTTTTTATGCAAAGAATTAATTATAAGATCATGTAATATCTAATTATAAATTAAAGAATATATGATTTTTTTAGGATAACCATTATTTATAGCATCATATACAAGCTTTTTAATATTAGTACTAATTAAATGGGAAGAACATAGACATTTTATTCTATATAAATGGTTAAGTATTATATTACGATATACAGAATTATGAAGACATGATTTAAAATTAGTAAACGTATTAACTTTAAAATTAAATTCTTTCCTTTTGTCATAAATATCAGTTATAAATTTGTTCTCTTTTAATATAATTTTAATATCTAAGAAATTGATTGTATTATTAAAAAGTAGGTTTTTTGAAAGTTCTAGATTAGAAGGATAATCAACAGGGAATTGATATATACAGGTGTTATCAGTATCAATTAAAATTACATCATCTATATATCGATATAAATGTATTGTATTATTTAAATAATGACGTTCATAGTAATATAAGTATAAGTCAGATAATACACTAGATGTACTACCACCTTGTGGTATACCAACATTTTGAATATATATATTGTTATCATGCATGATAAAATTATTATAGATAATGAAATTAGTTAAGGTATGAAAATAATCAGAATCGATATTATGTGGTATATCCATCTCGTGTTGATATTTTTTAAAAAGCTCATTTATGATATTATGTAAATCCGATAAATCGATATTATTAAATAAATCTTTAAAATCATAGGTAGTGATATTTTTTATACATTTAAGATTTTTCATAATATGGACCAGTTCATAACTATTTTTTATGCAATGTGTATTATCACTTTATATATATATATATATATATACATATACATTTATATGTATAGTATAGGTAATGTTATTATTTTTTAAAGCGATTTTGAGAAATTTTATGTGCAGGGTTTTCATTGGTCCGCTTTTTGAAAACCAATAGTTTTTTAGAAAGGAATTCGTGGTAAGTTTTTGCAACAATTCAGAGAAAATCGCGCTTCTTGGTGTGTTTCTACGAAATTTATAAATAAAAATTTTTCTCTTTAAATAAAAGTGGTCTTCAAAAAGATCAAATGGGAGTCCTGCATGTGACAGAGGTTCCTAACAACTCAAACATACGTGTCGCATATTATTTATTTCATATAGAAATATTCCCATTATATAACTGTTGAAATGTTTTTCAAATTCTGGCATTTAATAACTTAAATAATATCATAAGATTTTTCTGGTACCTCTGCAGTCCGCAATTGAGCTACTACAACCTCTGTTGCATACTATGATACTCAACTAAGATATTCGATATGAACAGTAAACGCTAAAGTTTAGATTTACGCTCTTACGTGATAGTAACCAATCTTATTATAGCATTTATAAATAGGTTTAAAATTGAATTTATATGATTTATCTAGCAGAAAAAAAGAAATACAGTACAAACATTAGATCATTATTCAAAGTAATGTAGCTAAAACATGCATACTAAATTATTCAACTAAGATTTTCGATAAAGCCTCTATGATCAACGTTTTCACTAATGATCTTATGAGATAGTAACGTATATGTTATTCTCGCATCAGTGAGAGGAGTTAGAAAGTAACTTATCAAATTTCACTTGGACAAAAAATGTTATTACTAAAAGGACATACTGCACAGACAGTATTTTCTTATCATTAAAAGCGAGAAACAGAAATGTTGCATAATAAATTAGTGTAGTTTAACTGTGACTCGAGTGTAACCACTAATATGGAAAAAAAATAGCTTTATTCAATCGCAGAAATCTTACAATTGAAAACAAATTCCTTATTCAATCACAGAAAATCTATCATTAAGTAACAAGAAGATATTTCTTCGAAATTAGTGTTGGACCGTAGGAGGTCAAAATCTGGACCGTACAAACTTATTTAAATAAAATGATTAATAATATCCGTAAACACTTTTTTTCAACTTGCGAGATTACATGATAGTAAAAGACATTTTTCATCACTGGTAAATATGTTTAGGATAAAATCAATTTAAATTAGATCGACAGAAACTAGTCGTTGGAGGCCACGGTAATACTTACCCATCACGGATATGCATAATACAATATGTGAAAATAAAATATGTATAAACTATTTATAAAATGCATTGCAATTGCAAAGCAAAATTTAAACGTATATTTAAATATTTTTAATACACATAGTAATGCTCTATTGATAAATTGCTGATGAACCAATTTCGAAAAATTATATAAAACGCCAAACTACTCAAGTTGTACCAAATTACCTAAAAGAAACATCCTTATAACTCCAAAAATAATAATCATATTAATTAACGGTTTACTGCGTCAGATTAAGTGTCTCATTTCCAATTAAAATATATATTTGAATTGAAATTTGAATGAAATACAGGGTCATGAAAAAACGAAGAATGTGGGAAACAAGATTATAAATATCTCGGTAACTAATAACCTGATCGACTTCGTTCTTTATGAAAAAATTTATGTTGTTTTATTGTCTGTTACGTCCACTCCTTAAAATAAAAAATTTCGAAAATTTTTATATACCTTTCATCTGAGCGAATTTTTCGAGAGTGCGAAAAAATAGTTCCGGATAATCGAGGTTGCTGATATTAAATTGTACAGAGACTACTTTATTAATGAAAGCGATGTAACCTTGTATACTAAATGCATTATATGTACATATAGTATACCTTATTATTCATCTAAATTTTCTACAGAGCAACATTATAACAACGCCGAACTCTAAAAAATTTGATTTATGGTATTATACGATAGTAACACATCTTTTTTCCGAATTAGTAAATAACTTTTAAACTATGTAACTTTGGCTAAGATTTAAAAAAGGGAAATTATTAAGAAAATGAAATCTTATATAAGCACTGCTTTTTTATTATTCAAAGCTGCGTGCAGAAATCCTCTGTTCTAAATAATTCATCTAAGCATTTGGAAAGGAATAACAAATTCTGAAAATGTTGCAGAAAAATTAGAGCAATAAAGTCAACACAGCTCCAAAACGATGCACTGGAGACTCAAACCGAGTTTATTGCCACAGGAAAACTAGAATAGGGCAAACAAATGGAGCTAGCATCCCTTCCCACTGGGACAAGTCAAAGTCACTGTGACTTGCAATGGACAAGAACGTTTAAATTCAGGCAAGTACATGACCAGATCATCGCAAAACCTCCTATACAAGAAAATGCTTTAACCTGCAAGCATTCACACAGTAATTCTGGAAAGAGGATTTCACTTTTATTTTTTGCTTGCTTTTTTTTCTTTCTTTCAGCTTACTTCGAAGTGCTATTTGTGTTGCCTTCTTTCGTTAATATCTCTTCGTTCAAAAGATTTGTTTTTATTTACTCAAATCGATCTAACAATTACAGATAGTTGTCTTGTCTGAATTGGCTTTTTAGTTCTGGATACAGCTAAATAAAATATCAACAGATTTACAAAGTAAATAATATAAAAACTGATAATAGAGGGTAAAGATTTTTCATTGTTTGAAGATTTTAGGAGTATATGAAAAGATGTGTTCGACTGTATAAATTTATTAAAAGTAATTTCTCATCAAAAACTCTGGCGAGTTTCAGGCCAAAAGGTTTATCTAAAATATATATTTTTCTTATTTATTTTAAAAAGAAAGCCAAATAGGTAAAAAAACTACAAAGTCTAATTACTTACTCATAAAAACCAGTTAATTATTTGACAAAAACGCTTTGTCGAAATGAAATTATTAATATTTAAGAATATATCAAATGCAGAGCTAAATGCACGAACAGAAAATCAAAGCAAATAATTTCATTAACAAGAGAAGACATAATAAATATATAATAAGTAAATAAACTAAACGATATATGTCAATGTACAGAATGAGTAGAGTTGCTTGAATATTTGGAATCCCTATTTACGAGTAACAATCATTGCATTATTTAATTTCAGAATTTATGGCTAAATAAGTATCAATATTACTATTGTTACAAAGTTTTTTTCATATGCAAAGCCCTGATTTTTCCCTAGACGTCTTTTTGAAGTTTATAAAGGGGTATGGCAAATGTCTCAACTCCCTTGATACTTAAGTACAAAAGTAAAGTTACATCTTATCTTTGAATTTTCGTTACATGTTTTGTCTTTCATACACACTTCTGTCCACAGTCACCAGGAATAAGCTACTTTCAGACTCTCCCTCGTATAGGCAAAATCAAACAGTTTACAGGGTTCGCACAGTTCTACCACGAAATTTGAAGAATATTTTCTAAGTGTTTCACTGCAGAAAAATATCGTAAAATCTGTGAATGAAGGTGGGTGTTGCGAATGTTGTGATTTAAAACTTAAATGTAAATTTTCTTATTTTTAATAGTGGTGCCAGAGTCCTTGGAAATTCCAAGGACGATGTGCAAACCTTGAGTTTAGATAATTCTAATAATAATAATTATGATAATTATTGCATTTACTATTGCCTCTCATTTATCATTACTCGGTCACACTTGTATAAAGAAAATCATAGGCCCGAAATTTCTCAAAACGTACAACAATGCGGAAATTTACACACGGATATAAAACGTGCAGTTGAAACCAACATCTTTAGATTTAGAATTTTTATATTACTAGGACTTGTTCTAAAGTAAGGGCCATTTTTATGAATTAAAAAAACAAATGAAAGGAAACATTTTTATTACTTACATTTGAAAGACTTGCATATTTACTTACATATTGTAGATACTTCTCACTGTAATCTCGGTATAAATTAAAACATTTATTATAACGTGCAACAGCTTGTTAATTTCGTCTGCATAAAATTTTGCCGCCACCCTATTCCAAACATCGGGATGTTTTAATTCTATCTCGCACCACTCTCTCAAAACCAAATTTTAACACTCGTTTTGATAACATGCCCAAGGAAATTACACTTCAGTGTAATTTATTATATTTTAAAATATTTATATTTTAAATTTATTTACTTATATTTTAAAAATAATGGTGCAAGTACAATGTAAAATTGGTCATCAGCGGCAGCCTTTGGCGACCATTTTTATATTCTACTGGTACCATTATTTAAAAAAATAAGTGAAGCAAATTCATAAAAAGACACAAATAAAATACATACCGAAAAAACATTTATATTGACTATGAAACTGCGCTTTAACAAAACGTATTTAACTCTGTGCTGTTAAAAGGGATATGGTCAAATATATCTTTTTTATATTTATTCACTAATAACAAATAAATTATACACACTCAGTTACTCATTGAAAGATCAGAAAAGCTTTTTTATTGATTTGTTTTATTAGCGGCTTTGGATCAACTTGTGTAACGAAAAATTAAAGCTCAAAATAGAAGAAAAAACAGATATATTTTTTTAGAAAGGAAAGGATGTTTTGATTCCATTTGTAGTTGTGAAAGGAGAAATTAAATTTTAAAATGGGGAATTTTATCTCAAAAAGGAGATAAATAATGATATGTGATCATATGTTACTTTCAACATCGCATTTTATAATTTAAAAAAAGCAATAATAACGAAGTCATTATCAAAAGTTTTTATATGTTTTTCACTAAGGAAAATATCAGAAAAAATAAATACCCTTTCCCCATTCCACCCCAAAAGGAAAAAGACTTTCGAAAGTAAATTCTTTACATTCCCGATTATTATATTTGCGAGAATGTGAGAAATAAATTTTTTAACTTGAAATACAGAAAAAATGGAAGACCTCTTTTTTTGAATGTTTAAATGTCCGTTGCTACTTTAACTCATTTAGATCAGTTTTGATGGTTTGAAATTCTTAGCATGTAAGCTCTTGTTACTCCCACATCTCTTTTCTGTGCTTTTTGGTGGCATCATCTTCTCTTTCTCTGTCTGCAGTTCAAAGGAAAATTTAAAGCTACGGAGCTTAACGAACGAAGAAGTGCTTGAAAAGTTTACGACACTCTAATCTTCTAAGGTTGCAGGCAGACACGAACTTTTTTTTTTCTTTCGTTCACTGTTTCAAGTTCAGAAAAGTTGGCCTTACAATTGTAGGATTTAGTGAAATGGATGGCTACACTAATGGGCCGCTTTCAGTGCAGCAATAAGAGAGCGTTTTTGACAAAAAATGAAGAGTTTAAAGCATTTTTTATTTAAAAAAAGAGATCTCAGGTTCTCAAGATTTCAAAATGTTTGCTTCTTCAAAAGGGATAAAGCGGAAAAATCTTTAATTGAAACTAACAATATTTGACTCAATTTTGTTTAATTATCTAAACAATTCACATTTTTATAAAGTTATGAACTTTTTACTTTATATCTAAAGTAGTTGACGCTATAAGAAAATGTTATTTCATTAGAAGTTGGAAATTTTTTTTATTTAAGAAAAGTACTTAAATAACTTTAAAAAATTTTAAATACTTTATTGTACATGAAAGTTTTTTGTTAGCATTAAATAAAAGAAAAATACTCTTTTAAACATTCGAAAATATGGTAACATATCTTTCTAAGAATTATTCAACTTTTATGAAAAGAACGTATTACAATTAAACTGAAAGGGGTTTAATGTTCAGTTTTAAATGTTATAAAAATTCAGTGCTTTTTTATTTAGATTATATAACTCAGATGAATCTGTTTACGGTCATAACATATTTTGAAAGAAGAAGAAATCGTCGAAGACCTGAAAGTAAAACGTCCTTTTCAAACGTGCATATGAATTTTAAATTTAACTACAGTTATATTAAATACAGAATAAAAACTAACAATATATGTTTGCAATTTTAAAAGAGGATACTCAGACACAGATGTTTCATAAATAATAAAACGTTTTTATTTGATTTATAGAATCAATCATTATGGTTTTTTTTCCATAAAATATGTGGACGAATGTAGTTTCTCGATTTAATAAGGCAAAAATTTCTATTTTTAAAAACCGGTGATGAAATATTAAAAATTTCGCAAAAGGCTCCTGTTGCGAAGGGGTTAAACCCGTGCGAACGAGCGACCGGTATATTTGCCACTTAATTCTTTAGTGTTCATTGGTTTCTTTGTGAAACCACATAATTTTAATTCCGATGTGAAACATCGACACCAGAATTTTAATTTTTAAAAAATCATTTTTATTATGTATGTGAAAAATCACTTTTTTCTTATTTACAAATATATCTATCCGAAATTACCGGTGTCTTTAATTCATTTCAACATCTTATCGATGAAAAGGTTTTGTCCATTAGCCCTTTCAGGGGCGCCCCGTTTGCAGTCTGCAAACGGTTAATTTTCCTGTTCCAATTGCGAACTGGCACCAGTAAATTTTTAGTGCAATTTCAATCTAATAAAACGCGTAAAAAAAAAAGGGGGGGCTCTTGATTATTTTCAAATAAATTCGATCTTAAATTGCGATGTAAACCAATTATTTGAACATTTTTGGAGCAGAATTACTTTGCCCCTGAAAGTGTTAAAGGGTTAAGTGCTCAGAATCCTTTATGATTCTCATCAGTTATTTTTTATTGTAAAGTTTACCTTATTTAATCAGAGCATTTTCATAATTGGATTACTGAAAGTTTTCTGTTTTGAAAATCCGATGGTAAAATGTAAAATATTAAGCAAAAGACTCTAGTCGTCGTGAAGAAGATAAGGTAAAAGAAATGTTAAATTAAAATCCGGTAACAAATCTCAATTTTCAAACTTGTCTTCAATATTCTTCGATCTCCCGATCCTTAATTTCAATATTGGCAGAGGGAAAATTATATTACTTTGCATAATTATATTAAATCTTTAATATCATGACTGAAAATTCAAATTTATTTTAAAAACAAAGTTATTTTTATTCGTATTTTTTGAACTGAAACACTATTGGAAGTAACACGCATCAAAAATATTTTTTTCAGGCAGTCGATGATTTTTTTTTTATTTTTTTTATTTTTTTAAGAATGTAGAAAAATTATTTTTCGCTAGTTTTGACGACATTTATGACATCGATAATTTCGACTTAAAATTTATAAAAAAGGTCGCTAAATATATCACATGCTTATTAATTATTTAAAGTATATACAGGTTGTTTTAAATAATGTATGCACAATTCAAACTGTTTTAAAGTCACATATTATAACATACCGGACCATCTTCTTTGAGAAACGTGGAATCTCTCTTGGAAATACTTTTTTACTTTAAAACGTCATAACCATCTAATTTGGAAAGACCTTCTAGCTACTTTTCATTTGAGCCATTTGTTTCTGGCTCCGAATTCATGGGAACAAATGGACAACCACGAATGCTTCTACGATTAATTTAAAAAAAAACCTTTGTTTAATCTCTGCGATAATTTGAATGTAAGTAACATTTTACATTTACTGGTAGAAGTTTGAGTATAGCAGTCAGCAGATGTTTGTTAAACAACGTGGACTTTTGGAAAGCTGCATATGAACAATTTGAATAACTTCATCTACTTGAAATTTATTGGTAATTCGAATAAAAATAAAACACATAGATAGGGTTTGTAAACAATGGACTTTCAACTGCCTTGTACCAGAATTTTTTAAAGCAAAATTTGTTTTGTTTTATGGCAAATTACTCCATAATAAGATATAATGACCAATACTTTACAAAATTGCTGGTACTAAAATACCGAAAATTTCCTAATGCGTACAAGCCCTGGTAGAAAGATCCGTTTTTTATTTATTACCTAAACCAGGGGTTTCAAACTGTGTACCCTGTGTACCACTAAAATATAGTTAGTATTGCCTTATTGAATCTTCTGCGATTTATCAAGTCGACTATTTCTATAAAAAAATAATGGTACCCGATGCACCACAATGTCACAACCTTCTCCTTAACTGTCTGCGCACATCAGCTGCATCTTCACACGTACAGAAGCTCTATACAATAATATGTCTTCGATTAAAACGGCTCCCGCTCTTTTTCCAGGCATATTCAGTTTTTTTTCTTTTTTTAATAAAAAAATAAATCTCGTTGAAATGCATGAAATTTTGCCTTATTTATGAGAGATTTTCTATAAGAAAATACTGGTATCAAAGAATATCCTGATCTGGAAATTGCAGGATACATAGAAACCCTGTTAATATGGCTTTAGCCATTATCTCATATTGATTTAACCCCGAAAAAATTTACCAATTATTAGCAAATGGATTGTGTGTACATATTTTAGAATCAACCTCTACCCAAATTTTACAAAAAGCAATAAAGTTCAACCCTTTTGTAAAAAAGATTAAAATAGAATTGTTACAGAAATAATAAAAAAGTTTGTAACAAATGAAGTTCGGCAATGTGACGAAATCGTTTATGTTTTCCAGAAGGTTGGAATGTACTCTCTATCTAATGAGTGATACAATCATTTTAAATAACCAGTCGTGTTAAATCTAAACTGATCTACTTTGCTTGAACCGGTGTGTGTAGAAGTGCTTTTTTTGGGACGTAAAATGAAAGTCGTAGATTATCATTCGTAAATAGTGGTAATAAATATTAGTTTTATATATGCTAGACTTTTCTTTTTTAAATAGAATTATGTTTAGAAAGCTATATATTTGTATGAAAAAGGTCACAATATATTAATTATCAAATATATCACTTTGTAATATATTAATATTGATTCGTGAGACTTTACCTTGTTAAGTGTTCTTTAAGGCATTTAATTGAATATAATTTTTGTCTGCATAAAGAAAAAGTTAGCAAAACATACAGTCGCAGTTTAATAGCAACTTTCATTGTGAAATTTATTATTTAAATTAATACAAAAAATATGAAAGAAAATTACCAAAACAAAAAAAAAATCAAATAAAGCACAAATTTTTATTATAATTTCCGGCGTGCAATCCACGGATTCGAACCACAAATATTTAAAATAAAATATAAACTTTTAGATCGCAATAAATATTTAGCTTCATTTACTATATAAAATTCCTGGGACCAAACAGAATTGTTTGATCTGCAGATTACACGCCGGAAATTACGGTAATTGAAAATTTTAGTGAAGATTTGGAATGTCTGAATAAAAAAAGATTCAAATTGGCAATTTTCTTGTGATTTTCTTCAGTCCAAGTAATACAAATTGAGCCAGAAATTTTATTTAATCAATAAAGTCAATTTTAAATTATAATAGGGATATAGAGAAAAAGCTCACATTTAATTAACGCTAGCGTGTATGCTAACATTTGGATTTTTAAAAATCAACTATACATCGTTCGAATCAGACATTTTTTACCGATTGAAATTGAGTAGATTTTAAATGATACGTTTAATACAAGATACATTTAATTTAACAAACTATTTTTCTGTTAACCCGGGAGAACGCGCGCTTTTCAAGATATGAATGATTTTAACTTTGCCACCAATAAAATCTAATTATAACAGTCACTTTAATAAGACGGAGACAATTCTTACAAATTTTGCGATAAAATAAATTGACGATCGCTTTAAAAAAATTAGTGGTTACAATTGTAAAAACCACACGCACTCAGGGTCTTTTAGGCCCTGCGCGCGTCCTCGCGGGTTAAAAGTATGTTTCATGATTTAACCATTTAACGGATTGATATTTTCGAAAATCTTTCAAAAAATGCCTATTTTTTCGTGCCTCTTACAGAATTTTTAATCATTTATCACCGGTTTTTCAAAAATGAAATTTTTGCCTAACTGAATCAGAAAAATGTTCGTTTTAAATAATGCAAAATTTACAATAAAAATTTACTGGCGAGAATAATAAATCATGATTTGAATATTGATGCCCGAACGTGGTAAAGTTAAATCATGATTGGTTAAAACACATTGCCCATATGACGTACGGGCAAATCAGGGTTGGTTGATTTTTGTCGTCCGATTATCTACGCTAATGGGATATAGGACCAGGGGGAGTGCCCTCCGTGGGGGGTCTTTCTAAGGGAACCTAACCCGTATTTACGCAAGGTTCGAAGAAAACCACGGAAAACTCCGAACGGTTAGGCCGACAGCCGCGATTGGGTTCGAACCCAGCACCTGCCGTCTACCAGTTGAGAGGTCCGAACCTCTCGGCCACTGGTGGGGCCGGCAAATCAGGGAAGCGGTAAATAACAGGAAGTTGGCAAATAAGCACTAGAACCG
Source organism: Maratus speculifer (assembly GCA_964019185.1). Classification (NCBI taxonomy): domain Eukaryota; kingdom Metazoa; phylum Arthropoda; class Arachnida; order Araneae; family Salticidae; genus Maratus; species Maratus speculifer. Next base: position 85,424 of record CAXHSM010000325.1, read on the forward strand.
AAGGAAATTTTCCATAAATTTTATAAAAAGTATTTCTCAGAATAATTTTTATTTTAAACTATTTAGTATATTTAATTAACCTATTTTTGTGCTGCATAGGTTCACATTATCTTATAAAAAATTTCTGGTTCGAATCGACTGTCGTCAATTTGATAAAGGGCAAAATTAACCCTCATGGAGGACCTAGTGCTAATTCATTCAGTTGAAAACCAGTTTCATCCCTAAAATGTTGAAATAAATATATTACACCGAAATTTACATCAAATTTATTTGGAAATAAAAATATGTCTATAATTCCCATATATAACCTACTGATAAAAATTCTAGTGGAAATGTGGAATTTTAGAATTAAAATTAAGTGTTCTTATAAATAAACCATCGCCTTTGTAAGGGTTAAATAAATTTTCTGGCTCAAAATACATTTATCTGATAATTTAAAAATCATCAGAGTTGACAGTTATGCAATACCCATTTGATAAACTGTTACTATTTAATAGATGAGAGTTACATTAATAGGATTTTTCACTAAGCAACGTAAGTGCAAACGAAAAACAACAATAAACATTGCCCTAAAATCGGAAAATTGTTTAGCTTCACTACATCGCATCATTCAAAAATTTTCCCATCATAACAACGCATTAAATTGTTTGTTTGCGTGACAAATGACATTTTGGGTGTTTCATTTTTTAGAATTAAAAGAAAAGAAGGAAAAGGAAAACAAATGAACTGTGTAAGGATTTCTGTCGTAGGGGATTATAATATGTTTCTGTAAGTTTATTTTGAAAATTTGTTAAAAATACATTAAATATGACACAAATGTAAAATCGCGTATAATATTTTGTATATCATAAAATACAGTGGGATTCAAATTGAATATAGCGATTACAAACGGCTATAACTATTTAATCGAAAACAATTTATCGATAAAAATTACTCAGAATGTAAAAGAAATTTCAAACTGTTGCTTATATACTTTTAAATTATTCTGCGTGATTCACCTTTATCACACGGACAACATTTAAACATACTTCTTGATCAAACATCTAATCTGCTTATGTTTGTGCTTTTGACCATTCTCTGTCTTGGATTTTCCTATAAATGCTAACAAAATACGCAGATGTATCGGATGTTTGGACAAATGGGTGTTAACCCTTTGAGCCTTGATGGTCGAATTTTCTACCACTTAGTTTTAATTCCGAAATGTCACACTGGCACCGGAATATTCGACCAGATTTCTTTGAAAAAGGTTTAATGCATTTTTTTTTTCCGTGTATATCGTAAACCGAATTTTTTCTTTGCAAAGTACTGGTGTCAATGTGATATTTGGAATTTTAAAGAAATTTACCCACCAGAGCTCAAAGGGTTAAGATGTTGTCTGTGTAATCAACAGGAATCACATAGAATATTTGTGAAGTATGTAAGCAAAATACTGAATTTTTTTACATTGTATATAATTGTTGTCTATAAATTATTATCAATAAAATAGTTATAGCCGTTTGGAATCGTCATATTTATTTTCAATCATCCTGTTGGGACGCGGGTGGAAAGGGGTGAATAAATAAAATCGAAAGACAGTT
>CAXHSM010000326.1:0-63000 GCA_964019185.1 Maratus speculifer
CTTTTCAACGAAATATTGATAATATAATCAAGAAAGAAAAGCTCGAAGGAACATTTCCTTATCTCGATGATGTGACTGTTTGTGGTCGGGACCAAAAAGAACATGACCAAAATTTGGAGAAATTTCTGAAGGCTGTGAGCAAATATAATCTGACACTAAATCCAGATAAATGTCAATACTCTACAAGAAGTGTAAAAATTTTAGGCTATCTTATTGAAAACAAGATTATCAAACCGGATCCTGACAGACTTGCACCTCTAATGAGCTTACCTGTTCCTAAGGACAAGGCAGCCCTACAGAGAGCTCTGGGGATGTTTGCTCACTATTGCCGCTGGATTCCCAAATTTTCAGAAAAGATTCGCCCTCTTCTGAATAAAGAATCATTCCCTCTCTCAGAAGATGCTGCTAAAACATTCAATGCAATCAAAGATGATGTGGCACATGCCTCTTTCTCCGCGATTGAAGATGATATCCCTTTCAGAGTGGAAACGGATGCATCAGAGTTTGCCATTGGGGCAACTCTCAGCCAAGCAGAGCGTCCTATTGCCTTCTTTTCAAGAACACTCAATGCAGCTGAGCAGAGACATTCCTCTGTCGAGAAAGAAGCTTATGCAATTGTGGAGTCACTGAGAAATTGGAGACACTATTTAATCGGAAGACATTTTGAGGTCCTCACTGATCAGAGATCTGTGGCTTTTATGTTTGACCAGCATCATTCCAGCAAAATAAAAAATGAAAAGATTATGAGATGGCGGCTTGAATTAGCTAACTTCAAATTTGACATAATTTACCGCCCTGGTAACAGAAACACTTCTGCAGATACGATGTCGAGGATTACAGCAAGTATATATCCGGAAACAGAAACAAATCTCAAAGAATTGCACAATTCCTTATGTCATCCTGGCATAACCCGGATGCACCACTGGGTCAGAGCTAAAAATCTGCCATTCACTTTAGATGATATTAAAAAAGTGACAAATTCTTGTTCTTGTTGTAATGAGCTAAAACCCCGTTTCCACAAGAATGAAGGAAAGTTAATAAAAGCAACTTCTCCATTTGAGAGATTAAACTTAGACTTCAAAAGGGCCTCTACCTACTTCATCGAAAAATCGTTTCCTTTTGACAATAGTTGATGAATTTTCAAGATTCCCATTTGCATTTCCTTGTACAGATGTTTCTGCTTCTACCATAGTAAATATATTAACCAATGTGTTTTCTCTCTTTGGTACTCCTGCATATATCCATTCAGATAGAGGTGCTTCATTTATGTCACACGAACTGAAATCATTCCTCACCTCTTTAGGTGTTGCTACTAGTAGAACCACTGCATATAATCCTCAAGGAAATGGCCAAGTCGAGCGATATAATGGCATTATATGGAAGACTGTACTTTTAGCCCTGAAATCAAAAGGTGTTGGAACAGAGCATTGGGAAGAGGTGCTTCAGCCAGCACTTCACTCTATCAGATCATTACTATGTACTGCTACAAATGCAACTCCTCATGAGCGCATGTTCTCTCACCCTAGGAGATCATTTAATGGCCGTTCTTTGCCTACCTGGTTAACCCAACCAGGTCCTGTCTTAATGAAAAATCATTCTAGGCACACCAAATATGATCCACTTGTACAAGAGGTAGAATTAATCGAGGCAAATCCAGATTATGCATATGTAAAACTTCCTGATGGACGTGAATCAAGTGTCTCTATTAGACATTTAGCACCCAAAGGACACTCCGTAGTCAGGCCTGACATGCAATCCCATGTAGATTCTGAAACAGAGTCAACAAAATATTCCTCAGATCCTGTAGAAGGTGTAGGGGTTACAAAAGATGAAGACCAAGATACTGTCGTACCTAAGTTAAACAATTCTGACCTCCTGAATGCAGAGTCTGAAAAATCGCCTACCTTCAACCGTTCTCTACCTGGTAGATTGAGACGACCACCAACGTACCTTAATGACTATGTTACTTACTAAATTAACTTTGGTGGGGGGTGAATGTAGTATTATAATGTATTACTCTTTTTGTGGCAACACTTGTATTTTGTAACCATCTTTGGCAACGCTTGTGTGATTGTTGTTATTCTGGTATTCTAGCTGATTAAAGCCTAGTTTAGGTTTAAGTTATGATAGTCTTACTTAATACAATTGATATTCTTACTTTATAACATACAGGAAATGTAGAAAACAAAATCTTAAATGTACTTACCTATTTTCACTAATTTCCATCATAAAAACAATCAAAACCTCGATCAAAACAAATCACCAGATACGCGTCTTCCACACGGTTGATGGATTAACAGATGTGGAGCATAGTACTCCGCTGCATCGCTTCTAATCGATGATGAAAATAATTAATATTTTACATAATTAATTTATAAAAAAAAATTAATCCTTCAGGTCCTGAAAATTGCGAGCAACTATGTAAAAATTACGTTTAAGTCTGTTAGGCCTAGCTCTAGAAAACTTCACAGCACAAACTTAATATACATCCAGATCGAAGTGATTTTATTAATTAAAAAATGTAAATAAAGGCGCATTCTGGTTTCATTATATTTTTTAAATCAAAATAGAGATGCAATATAAATAAGCACTTAGAATTTTACAAATACCGCTAGTTTAAAATGGCGGTAGTTAGGTTCAATTTTTGTCCAGATTTTGTGAAGGTACTTACACAAATGACGTTCCGTTTTCCTCCAAATTACGTTCCAAATATAGAAAATGGAGACAAGGACGTTAAGATTTTGTTCCAAAAATGACAAAAATTGGATTGGTTCCGTTTTCATCTACTTTATGTCAAGAAATGGGACAAATAAGTTCAGATTTAGTTTCGGAATTAGCCAAAATTGGATTAGTCGAATTTTCATACAATTAACGTTTTTGAACTGACGTTCTTATTTTGTAGATATTTGGTAGATACGTCTATGTCAAATATTCAACAAATTCTGGACGTATTTAAACTCACTGGCTAGGTCCAAAATACATCTACAGACGTATTTTGGAATTAACAGAGGAAAACTGGATGTAATCTGAACGTATGTGTTGTGTGGGACATTTGTTCAGTTCAGAGATACAGTGACATTCGCTGAGATATCTTAGGTAAATTTTTCAATGTGAACAGGCATCCAATTCCGGGAGGGTCTACTTCAAACACGGCGATCTTAAGATATCTTATGTTTGTGGTGTGTGTGGTGATGAAAATAAACACCTCCTACTAGGTACGCAATCGTGACGTGGTTAGTACGAAGACAAATGAAAATAATATCCCTTCGGCGTTGTGAACGAAGATCGGATATTATTAATTACTGAAATTAATTCCTTAATATCATACTTAAAATTAACATTTTGCAATAACATTAGGATCGCCTTATTTAACGTATGAATTTGTGAAAATTGGGATTGATGAGTCAATAAAAAAACTTGAGATATTAATCCACAAATTTAAATGTTAACATTCCCTAATCTGCATCTAGAAATTACCTTAAAATGCATAAAGGGAGAAAACTGGAATAAAGACAAGAATAGGTACATATATACAAAATTTTATTAAAACACATAAATTGGCATCATGCAAACGCTATAAAAATATAATATGCAAGGCAATAACTACTCAAATATGGTTATAGTGAAATATACAAAATATTTTATTTCATTGTTTTTTTTGTTGTTGTTTGTTTATTTATTTATTTCCTATTATTCTGCTATCCTCACAGCTCATAAAACTTAAGTTCACGACACAACTTATAGGCAAAGCCCCAAATTTTCATATTTTATAAAATCGAGTCCTTCGTTCTTATTATTCGTATTATTTTACTGGTATTATTAATTTATTTATTTATTCATTTTACTATTAATTAAGTTTGAGCATTAAATTCTGATAATTTTGAGCCCCAAAGATAATAATAATTTTAAAATTTTAAAATAATCAAATTTTAAATAATCAAATTTTAAAAACCAAAATTTTAACACAACCTTATATCAATAAAATAAATTGGCCGGACACATGAACAATGAAATTTCCTCACCTTACAAGTATGTTCCTGGTATTGGTCGACGTTGGCTTATAGCTGTCCATACAGTTCGTCAGTACGCCAACACAATTAAATCCGAATGCCAAGTTCCAAGGCATTTTGTTTTAATTAACACAAATAGTTAGCAACTTTTCTAATTTCACGCACTTTCCAATCATCAGTTTGTCGTATGGTCCTTTTAACACTAATAGTTAGCACTTTTCAAATTTCACGCACTTTCCAATCATCAGTTTGTCGTACGGTCCTTTAACACTAATGGTTAGCACTTTTCAAATTTCACGCACTTTCCAATCATCAGTTTGTCGTACGGTCCTTTAACACTAATAGTTAGCATTTTTCAAATTTCGCTAGAAAGTTCAGGCAAAGTTTTTTTTTTTTTTTTTTTTTTGCGGAAATGAAAATTCCGCTCAGCAATGCTCAGTTACTCCTTTGAGTATTTAGAAATCATCCGATGAATAAATAGTCCGCTCGGCAATACTCAGGTATTCCTTTTTGTATCCGCTCAGCAATGCTCAGTTACTCCTTTGAGTATTTAGAAATCATCCGATGAATAAATAGTCCGCTCGGCAATACTCAGGTATTCCTTTTTGTCTTAGAAATCAGTCGATGATTAGTTCTCTGTGTGCAGAGCATAGCTTCGCTTCTCATCGCTTCATCCGGGAGGCCTAAGATCACATCTCCCGATGACACAGATTATTTCGAAGTTGCCTTATTTCCTAATTTCCTCTTTTTCCCTCTCATCTTAGCGGGAAACTCACAGCAGAGAGAAGAGAAAAAAATCTTTTTTTTTTACTTGACACTTTCAATTCGAAAACTGGACTGACTCGTGTGGGGTTTTTCTTCCGGATCCTGAACGCCCCTTTTTACCCCATTGGGTATTATATTCGGACTCCAATTGGCTTTGAATATATTTCACTGTCCATTGGTCAGGTAAAAGAAACGGGGTTGGATTTTTAGACATTGTTCCTCCATTATTTATTGTCGGAGCTACGATTCCAAACCAGCGACCCCAAGTAGACCACACGCGGGAGTAATAAATTTGATTGTAAATCTTTCTTTGTTGCTTGTGTACGTTAATGTCACGAATGGCGACTCTAGGTTTTATTGCTTCTCGTAAACATTTGTTCCTTTTATAACTAATGGTGAGCAAATCCCTTCGCTCATGTGATTTTGCTATTCCCAGGCTTTGACTAAAAGGGAGCTTATAGTATAATAAAACTTCCAAACAAACAACACATATTATTGTTATCATTTCTTGTTTACGAAAGCTAAAATAAAAATTTATTTTAATACTTTTATATACATTAATATTATTTCATTTTCTATCTCTTTCTAGATTATTTATTTATTTTTTTATTTTTATTATTATTCTTTCTCTCTCTTTGTTTTTTTCTTTTCTTTTCTTTTCTTTTCTTTTCTTTTATTTTATTCTAAGCGATGTCGTGACATTTCTTTACGACAAGCTTATCCCCTCTTACTTTAAGAAAAAAAAATTATTCTATCCAAAAATAAGCTATAATATATATACAGATTTATAATATAATCACTTAAAATTAAAAGATGTGCAAGAATACAATACCATTATTATAAATATATACATGTAATGACAAATGGACATAGTAATACAAAAATTGAAATAACATACACAAATACATTAAATGTGAGAAAATTATCATTGCAATGTGTTGGCCTTTGAAAACTGCCAAATATAATATGTATATAAACATATTCACCTCCGCGATACCTATATTATTCGCTCGAATTTCCTTCTGAGACGCATTCTCACTAGAATTCACTACTGTTCATGCTACTGTTTATGACTTCATTTTCATTCCCGTTTTTATTGTTATCATACATTATTTCACGATCCTATTGTATTATTGTTCTGAAACCTTTTCTATCTTCATTTTCCTTTTTGTATAACATACCGTGTTATGAAAAATTCGTAAATATAATTTTTATATATATGTATATATATTTTGTTTGAATCTAGTTTATTTTTATATTAGGTAATATATTACGACTATTCATGTAATGCCTATTTTTAATATTTATCTGTCTCTGTTATATATATTTTGTCTATGTATAGTCTCCTAAAAAATATTTTCCATACCATGCGAGTTATCGACCAGCAATAAGTTCTCACATCCCGGGAAGTACGAAATATATTTCGTATAAGACCATAATATAGCTCCGTTTTTTTTTTTTTTTTTTTTTTTTTTTTATAACGTTAATTTTGTATGTAATTTGCAAGATTCGAACATTTTTAGAATTTTCTGTGTTTAATTGTAAAAATTTTTAAGTTTGGCTGATATGTTAAATACTGTATATTTAAAAGATTTTGACGGTTTCAGTAGACGCTTAAAACAATTTTAACAAATTCTTGAAGTCAAAAAATTTTTTTTTTTTTTTTTTTTTAATTTCGGAATTTTATTTATTTATTTTTTTATTTTGTTTTATTATTATTTTTTTTTTTTACTTTTTTTTTTTTTTTTTTTTTTACACTTATATTTTCTAAGGAATGATTATTTGTTTTCTGTTCTGTTTGCCATATTGGGCGCAAATAATTTAGAAATATGAATTCTAATAGGTCTCAGGTCTGGCCTATATTTGTTCTTTATGAGGTAGTTATCATTTCTGAAAATTCTCTCAATATAATATGGGCCTGAAAATTTCTGATGTAACGCCTTAGGTTTTCTCAGCATTTTCATGTAGACCTCGTCACCCAATTTTAATTCTTTGTGTTTTAACTTCGAATTCTTATTCAGTTCCAAATCCGCCTTTTCTTGATTCTTCATAACTTCATATCTTATATCGTGCATATGTTTGAGCTTATTCTGTACACATGTACTGTAAGAATCCATATTATGCGCTTCAAAATTCGTGAATGGCGTTTTTATCTCTCTACCGAAAAATAACATGCTTGGAGAAAATTTTGTTATTCTATGTACAGTTGAATTATGCATAAGTACGAAATATGGAAGTTTTATATCCCATTCGTAAGTTTTATTACACATAGAGGCTATGGAAGCTTTTAAATCCCGGTGTATTCGTTCAAGTACAGATTGCGACTCCGGGTGGTACACCGACGAAGGTATTAGTTCAATATTTAAATTTTTCATATAATCTTTGAAATCCTTCGATTTAAAATAAGCTCCGTTGTCTGTAGAGATATATTTCGCTAATCCAAAAGTACTGAAATAACCATTTAATGCGTTGATTATAACCTTAGTATCCGTCGATCTAAGTGGAAATGCTTGTAGGAAGCGTGATGCTGTATCAACAATAGTTAAAACAAATTTATTCCTATTTAGAGATGTAACCAAACTTCCTACTACGTCAATAGTTAATTTATGACCAGGTATGTAATTTTTATCCATTGTTTTCAGTGGAATTTTTATCGTTTTATGCTGTTTAAATGTATTGCATGTTATACATTTCGCACAGAATTGTTTTATCTCTTGATACATTCTATACCAAAAAAATCTTTCTTTTATTATGCCATAGGTTTTTAGAAAAGCGAAGTGTGGGACATGTGCGCTTTTTATAATATCTTCTTTTAAATTCTGTGGCGCAATATATAAATCATCATTATTTGAATTTTGTGATTTTCTTAGAATTAATATTCCTTCTTTATTTAAATTGTATTTTTCATATTTTTTTGCTTTTTTCTGTTGTTGTAAAGCTTGAATAATTTCGTTTAATTTAGGGTCTTTTAATTGTTCTTTTTTTATATTGTCTGCATTCAAATTTTTATTTACCGCAAAAAGGTGTTTGTTTAAATCGTCCGCTATAGTTAAGGCATTTGTTTCTCTACTACAGAAATCTGCTGGGTTATGAATACCTTCAATGTGAGATACTTCAAAATCATAATCCTGTAGCTTAAGTAACCATCGTGCTACAATTTCCGGCTGTTTTTCCAAGTGTAAGTGGTATGTTAATGCTTTTGAATCTGTTAGGAGAAAAAATTTTCTTCCTAATAAAATGTTTCTAAAATAAGTTATAGTTTCGTATATTGCCAAAAGCTCTATCTGCATGCTTGGATATCTCTTTTCCGATTCTTTTAATTTTCTTCCCGTAAATTCAATTGGTATCATTTTATCTCCTTGTTTTTGCGCGAGTATACCTGATGTTGCAATTTTTGATCCGTCTGTAATTATATAGAAATCTTTATTAAAATCTGGGGGATGTATGGTAGGTTGTTCCATGATAATTTTTTGTATTTTTTCAAATGATTCCTGTGCTTTGTCATTCCATTTGAATTTTGTATTCGCTTTAGTGAGATCTGTCAGTGGCGCTATAATTTCTGCATAATTGTTTATAGTTGATTTAAAATACGTGCATAATCCAATGAATGCTCGCACTGTTTTCTGAGATGTAGGGACTGCAAAGCTTGTTATTTTTTTTATATTTTTTTCTGAGGGTGCATATCCTTTTTCACTAATTTTGTATCCCAGAAAGTCTATTTCTTGCATGTATAGTTTTATTTTAGCTGGTTCAATTGTGAGATTAAATTTTTCTAATTGTGTTAGTACTTCTTCTAGTAATGTGTGCATTTGTTGTATATTATCAGCGGCAAGTAAAATGTCATCAATAAAGTATTGAATGTTGTATTTCTTTTTTAAATCACCTAAAACTATATCGATTAGACGAGCAAATATATTTGTCGAGATATTAGTTCCGAATGGCATTCGTGTTATTTGAAAATGGTTATCCTCCGTGATAAATGCTAGTTTATGCTTGTCCTGCTCTTTTAATTTGATTTGAAAAAATGCAGAATGTAAATCTAGAACTGTAAATATTTTTTTTCCAGCGATGCTTTGTAAAATATTTTTTGTGTTAGGGACTGGATACGGATCGCTTTCTAATATATCGTTAAGAGCTCTAAAATCTATAGCCATTCTAAGTTTTATTAAGTTTTGATCATTGGTTTTTGACGTAGAATTTTTTTTTACGAAAATTACTGGGAAAGCATAACTTGAGTTCGTAGGCTCTATGATACCTGCATCCAATAAATCTTGAATTTCTTTCTCCGCGAATTTTTTTACATCATGCGCTAATTTGAATGGTTTCGTTTGTATAGGAAAGTCATGCATTAATTTAAAATTCGGTTTTATTACGTCCGTTTCTCCTAGAGTTTTGTATGATTTGCTGAAAGCAGTAGCATGTCTCATTAAAATTTTCAATACTTCTTTTTGTACCTTCGGTGTTAAGTGATCTATTTTAAAATCCTTCTCTGAAAGTTCTTTTTTTCGTAATTCTCTAATTTGTGTGATATTTAAGTTGTTCACTTCATAAATATTATCAGTTTTTGATTTACTTTGTTCTTTTATAAAGAAATCAGTGGTAATTTTTCCCATTTCCTGATCCTTATGAAGTCTCAAATACGTTTTCGATTTATTTTGTACTAATATTGTGAATGAATTATTTTCTGTTTCCTTATTTTCGTGAACTGAATTTTGAATTATTAATTTACTGTTGTTATATTTTGGTTGGAAAAAAAATTGTTGCTTGTTTCTTAATTTCCCATCAAAAATTAAATTTACTAATTTCGATTCTCTAGGTCTCAAAGTAATGCTTTTCTTTACAAATACTCGTGTATTAATTTTCGGAATGTTATTGTGTTGATAGGATTTGATTTGTTTTGGTATTGTTTGAAAGTCATCATTTTGTTGTACGGGCTTAATTTTATTCACCTCCGTAATTTGATTTTCATTGGGGTTTAATTGTATAATTGAATTATTGAGTTTAAAAGTATTATTTTCAAAATCCATAATTATTTTATTACTTTTTAAGAAATCATATCCTAAAATAATTTTGTAATTACGATCAAATTCATCTTTAGTTACATAAAATGTGCCATTTAAGAAAGTGTTGTTAAATCTAAACTTAAATTTTACACAGTGTTTAAAAGGAATGGATTTGTTTGATAAAGTTGTAATTTTTATAGCGTTGGCTAAATATTTTATCTTTATATCCGTCTCTTTTATTTTTTCAAAGACCCCTGGAGATATTAAACTTATACTCGCCCCACTGTCAATAAGGCTGGGTATAATTAAATCTTTCTTTATTTTTAAGTCCCATATTGGTAATTCATTGTTTTTTTTCGAGTTACAACTTGCGATCAATTTTTGTGTTATATCTTTTTTTTCTTTCTCATTTTTTTTATCATTGTCTTTTTCGTTTGCTTTTGTTTCAATATTTTTAATTCCTTGTTTGATTTATTTTTTATATTATAACCCTGTTTTTTCTCAATGTTACGGGACCTACGGGCTTGTATTTCTCTCAATTTTGTAGGCCCGCTTACCGGTTTAAATGACTTTGCCCTCTGTTCCTATTATTATTATTGTGTCTGCCTCGCCTGTCTCTGTTTTCGTTAGGAAAAGTAATTGTGGGCTGATGTTCCCTATTTCCCTCATTATTTTGCGGCAAAGGATTTTGGCTATTTTGCATATTTGCGAAACCCTGATGCTGCCCTGTATATGCAATTTGTGTATTGTTTCCTTGTGTTGGATCAAAGTTTTGCATTGGAATCATATTTTGCATATTGTAATTTCCAGGATACATTTGATTAGGTCCTATTTGTGATTGGGTCAAATTTTGCCAATTTGGCATTTGAATTTGCATATCATTAAATCTAGTTTGATTGTAATAAGGTCTTGCAAAATCCAATGTTTGTGGCGCTTGAAAATGTTGTGCATAATTTTGTGGAAATCGTTGAAAGCCTCTATAATTATTATTTTGATAATAATTTTTTTGAAATCGTGGCCTAACATTATTTTGCGCTCCCCTTGGTTGAAAAAAATTCGCACTTTTTTGATTGAAATAACAATTTTGTGTCTGATGGTTGGATTTATTACAGATATGACAAAAATTATGTGTTATCTGATTTACTTCAGCGTTGTTATGTTCGCTTTCATTTTTTTGAATTTTTAAATCTTTTATTTGTTCTTTTAATTGGTGTATTTCCGATTTTTGTTCTTGCGACATGCTAAGAAGTGCTTCGAATAATTTATTTTCGCTATTTTCAGTTAAATTGTTTACTTCTCCTGCACATTTACTGTTCAAAGCACTTTCGATATTTTTAGCTTTTTTTACTGCTTCATCAAACTTTGTGGGTGGGTATTTTTTTAATTCAAAGGAGATGTCCGGTCTTAGTGCTTCAAGATATTTAGTTAATTTAATCGTTTCTAATAATTCTTTAGCTCCATTCTTTTGTTCGTGTCCTGACGAGACAAGGTATTTTTGTGCCTCAATGTTGAATTGTTTAGTAAATTCTTCAATAGTTTGGTTGGGTGTTTGTTTTGCGTTTATGAATTGCGCCTGAGCGTCAGCAAACGATCTTTCTTTTTTAAATTGTGTTATCGCATTTTCTTTGAATGTGTTATAATTTTGTGCTTTATGCAATTCAGCTGTGTTTTTTAGAATCTCTCTCGCTTGGCCTTTAAATTTTGACTTTGCCAACACCAATTTTAAATCATCGGGAAATTGTACCGCTGCGGCTAATTCTTCGAACTCTTCGAAAAAATATGATATATTTTGGTCTGGTTTGTCCTCAAAATTTTGTAAAGAGTTCAATAGAGTGTCTATTCCAATTTTAAATGTGTCCCTTTCGGGGGAAGACTGCCTTGCCTTATTTCTACCTGTCATATTTATTTACCTATTTGGAAAATCTCACACAGACTGATGTTTGATACTTTTTCCTTTGTTTTTTATTTTTGAACTCTTTCACACCTCAAATTATGATATCATATACTCTCAAGATATGAGTTTTGTAATGAATTATTATAATTTATACTCATTCGAGAATAATATTTAATAGAAATTATGAAATAGCCCTAAATATTTTTATAAATACACATAAATATAATGACAAAGTAAATTTTCCGAAATACGGATATATATAGTAACGAAATTCTTTACAATCTTACAAGCTAATGTGTCGTGAGCTAAACCAACTCTTCTGTATATTTTTGTTTCATCTTCTCAACTATTATTTTTCAATTTCGTAAATTTTTAGATATACACACAATATTTATAAACACAATATGGATAAATAATGTTTGTTAGTAGAAGGAGAAAAAGCTAAGAGAAGATAGGTAATTAAGAATAAAATCATAATACTGGCTATCTTTATTTATATTTAAATGCAGAAAATTTTTAATTTTGAATCCCAAATACAAATTCATACACCTGGTATGAGCACCATTAAACTTTGCGTAGTGTGGTGATGAAAATAAACACCTCCTACTAGGTACGCAATCGTGACGTGGTTAGTACGAAGACAAATGAAAATAATATCCCTTCGGCGTTGTGAACGAAGATCGGATATTATTAATTACTGAAATTAATTCCTTAATATCATACTTAAAATTAACATTTTGCAATAACATTAGGATCGCCTTATTTAACGTATGAATTTGTGAAAATTGGGATTGATGAGTCAATAAAAAAACTTGAGATATTAATCCACAAATTTAAATGTTAACATTCCCTAATCTGCATCTAGAAATTACCTTAAAATGCATAAAGGGAGAAAACTGGAATAAAGACAAGAATAGATACATATATACAAAATTTTATTAAAACACATAAATTGGCATCATGCAAACGCTATAAAAATATAATATGCAAGGCAATAACTACTCAAATATGGTTATAGTGAAATATACAAAATATTTTATTTCATTGTTTTTTTTGTTGTTGTTTGTTTATTTATTTATTTCCTATTATTCTGCTATCCTCACAGCTCATAAAACTTAAGTTCACGACACAACTTATAGGCAAAGCCCCAAATTTTCATATTTTATAAAATCGAGTCCTTCGTTCTTATTATTCGTATTATTTTACTGGTATTATTAATTTATTTATTTATTCATTTTACTATTAATTAAGTTTGAGCATTAAATTCTGATAATTTTGAGCCCCAAAGATAATAATAATTTTAAAATTTTAAAATAATCAAATTTTAAATAATCAAATTTTAAAAACCAAAATTTTAACACAACCTTATATCAATAAAATAAATTGGCCGGACACATGAACAATGAAATTTCCTCACCTTACAAGTATGTTCCTGGTATTGGTCGACGTTGGCTTATAGCTGTCCATACAGTTCGTCAGTACGCCAACACAATTAAATCCGAATGCCAAGTTCCAAGGCATTTTGCTTTAATTAACACAAATAGTTAGCAACTTTTCTAATTTCACGCACTTTCCAATCATCAGTTTGTCGTATGGTCCTTTTAACACTAATAGTTAGCACTTTTCAAATTTCACGCACTTTCCAATCATCAGTTTGTCGTACGGTCCTTTAACACTAATGGTTAGCACTTTTCAAATTTCACGCACTTTCCAATCATCAGTTTGTCGTATGGTCCTTTAACACTAATACTTAGCATTTTTCAAATTTCGCTAGAAAGTTCAGGCAAAGTTTTTTTTTTTTTTTTTTTTTTTTGCGGAAATGAAAATTCCGCTCAGCAATGCTCAGTTACTCCTTTGAGTATTTAGAAATCATCCGATGAATAAATAGTCCGCTCGGCAATACTCAGGTATTCCTTTTTGTATCCGCTCAGCAATGCTCAGTTACTCCTTTGAGTATTTAGAAATCATCCGATGAATAAATAGTCCGCTCGGCAATACTCAGGTATTCCTTTTTGTCTTAGAAATCAGTCGATGATTAGTTCTCTGTGTGCAGAGCATAGCTTCGCTTCTCATCGCTTCATCCGGGAGGCCTAAGATCACATCTCCCGATGACACAGATTATTTCGAAGTTGCCTTATTTCCTAATTTCCTCTTTTTCCCTCTCATCTTAGCGGGAAACTCACAGCAGAGAGAAGAGAAAAAAATCTTTTTTTTTTTACTTGACACTTTCAATTCGAAAACTGGACTGACTCGTGTGGGGTTTTTCTTCCGGATCCTGTACGCCCCTTTTTACCCCATTGGGTATTATATTCGGACTCCAATTGGCTTTGAATATATTTCACTGTCCATTGGTCAGGTAAAAGAAACGGGGTTGGATTTTTAGACATTGTTCCTCCATTATTTATTGTCGGAGCTACGATTCCAAACCAGCGACCCCAAGTAGACCACACGCGGGAGTAATAAATTTGATTGTAAATCTTTCTTTGTTGCTTGTGTACGTTAATGTCACGAATGGCGACTCTAGGTTTTATTGCTTCTCGTAAACATTTGTTCCTTTTATAACTAATGATGAGCAAATCCCTTCGCTCATGTGATTTTGCTATTCCCAGGCTTTGACTAAAAGGGAGCTTATAGTATAATAAAACTTCCAAACAAACAACACATATTATTGTTATCATTTCTTGTTTACGAAAGCTAAAATAAAAATTTATTTTAATACTTTTATATACATTAATATTATTTCATTTTCTATCTCTTTCTAGATTATTTATTTATTTTTTTATTTTTATTATTATTCTTTCTCTCTCTTTGTTTTTTTCTTTTCTTTTCTTTTCTTTTCTTTTCTTTTCTTTTATTTTATTCTAAGCGATGTCGTGACATTTCTTTACGACAAGCTTATCCCCTCTTACTTTAAGAAAAAAAAATTATTCTATCCAAAAATAAGCTATAATATATATACAGATTTATAATATAATCACTTAAAATTAAAAGATGTGCAAGAATACAATACCATTATTATAAATATATACATGTAATGACAAATGGACATAGTAATACAAAAATTGAAATAACATACACAAATACATTAAATGTGAGAAAATTATCATTGCAATGTGTTGGCCTTTGAAAACTGCCAAATATAATATGTATATAAACATATTCACCTCCGCGATACCTATATTATTCGCTCGAATTTCCTTCTGAGACGCATTCTCACTAGAATTCACTACTGTTCATGCTACTGTTTATGACTTCATTTTCATTCCCGTTTTTATTGTTATCATACATTATTTCACGATCCTATTGTATTATTGTTCTGAAACCTTTTCTATCTTCATTTTCCTTTTTGTATAACATACCGTGTTATGAAAAATTCGTAAATATAATTTTTATATATATGTATATATATTTTGTTTGAATCTAGTTTATTTTTATATTAGGTAATATATTACGACTATTCATGTAATGCCTATTTTTAATATTTATCTGTCTCTGTTATATATATTTTGTCTATGTATAGTCTCCTAAAAAATATTTTCCATACCATGCGAGTTATCGACCAGCAATAAGTTCTCACATCCCGGGAAGTACGAAATATATTTCGTATAAGACCATAATATAGCTCCGTTTTTTTTTTTTTTTTTTTTTTTTTTTTTATAACGTTAATTTTGTATGTAATTTGCAAGATTCGAACATTTTTAGAATTTTCTGTGTTTAATTGTAAAAATTTTTAAGTTTGGCTGATATGTTAAATACTGTATATTTAAAAGATTTTGACGGTTTCAGTAGACGCTTAAAACAATTTTAACAAATTCTTGAAGTCAAAAAAATTTTTTTTTTTTTTTTTTAATTTCGGAATTTTATTTATTTATTTTTTTATTTTGTTTTATTATTATTTTTTTTTTACTTTTTTTTTTTTTTTTTTTTTTTTACACTTATATTTTCTAAGGAATGATTATTTGTTTTCTGTTCTGTTTGCCATATTGGGCGCAAATAATTTAGAAATATGAATTCTAATAGGTCTCAGGTCTGGCCTATATTTGTTCTTTATGAGGTAGTTATCATTTCTGAAAATTCTCTCAATATAATATGGGCCTGAAAATTTCTGATGTAACGCCTTAGGTTTTCTCAGCATTTTCATGTAGACCTCGTCACCCAATTTTAATTCTTTGTGTTTTAACTTCGAATTCTTATTCAGTTCCAAATCCGCCTTTTCTTGATTCTTCATAACTTCATATCTTATATCGTGCATATGTTTGAGCTTATTCTGTACACATGTACTGTAAGAATCCATATTATGCGCTTCAAAATTCGTGAATGGCGTTTTTATCTCTCTACCGAAAAATAACATGCTTGGAGAAAATTTTGTTATTCTATGTACAGTTGAATTATGCATAAGTACGAAATATGGAAGTTTTATATCCCATTCGTAAGTTTTATTACACATAGAGGCTATGGAAGCTTTTAAATCCCGGTGTATTCGTTCAAGTACAGATTGCGACTCCGGGTGGTACACCGACGAAGGTATTAGTTCAATATTTAAATTTTTCATATAATCTTTGAAATCCTTCGATTTAAAATAAGCTCCGTTGTCTGTAGAGATATATTTCGCTAATCCAAAAGTACTGAAATAACCATTTAATGCGTTGATTATAACCTTAGTATCCGTCGATCTAAGTGGAAATGCTTGTAGGAAGCGTGATGCTGTATCAACAATAGTTAAAACAAATTTATTCCTATTTAGAGATGTAACCAAACTTCCTACTACGTCAATAGTTAATTTATGACCAGGTATGTAATTTTTATCCATTGTTTTCAGTGGAATTTTTATCGTTTTATGCTGTTTAAATGTATTGCATGTTATACATTTCGCACAGAATTGTTTTATCTCTTGATACATTCTATACCAAAAAAATCTTTCTTTTATTATGCCATAGGTTTTTAGAAAAGCGAAGTGTGGGACATGTGCGCTTTTTATAATATCTTCTTTTAAATTCTGTGGCGCAATATATAAATCATCATTATTTGAATTTTGTGATTTTCTTAGAATTAATATTCCTTCTTTATTTAAATTGTATTTTTCATATTTTTTTGCTTTTTTCTGTTGTTGTAAAGCTTGAATAATTTCGTTTAATTTAGGGTCTTTTAATTGTTCTTTTTTTATATTGTCTGCATTCAAATTTTTATTTACCGCAAAAAGGTGTTTGTTTAAATCGTCCGCTATAGTTAAGGCATTTGTTTCTCTACTACAGAAATCTGCTGGGTTATGAATACCTTCAATGTGAGATACTTCAAAATCATAATCCTGTAGCTTAAGTAACCATCGTGCTACAATTTCCGGCTGTTTTTCCAAGTGTAAGTGGTATGTTAATGCTTTTGAATCTGTTAGGAGAAAAAATTTTCTTCCTAATAAAATGTTTCTAAAATAAGTTATAGTTTCGTATATTGCCAAAAGCTCTATCTGCATGCTTGGATATCTCTTTTCCGATTCTTTTAATTTTCTTCCCGTAAATTCAATTGGTATCATTTTATCTCCTTGTTTTTGCGCGAGTATACCTGATGTTGCAATTTTTGATCCGTCTGTAATTATATAGAAATCTTTATTAAAATCTGGGGGATGTATGGTAGGTTGTTCCATGATAATTTTTTGTATTTTTTCAAATGATTCCTGTGCTTTGTCATTCCATTTGAATTTTGTATTCGCTTTAGTGAGATCTGTCAGTGGCGCTATAATTTCTGCATAATTGTTTATAGTTGATTTAAAATACGTGCATAATCCAATGAATGCTCGCACTGTTTTCTGAGATGTAGGGACTGCAAAGCTTGTTATTTTTTTTATATTTTTTTCTGAGGGTGCATATCCTTTTTCACTAATTTTGTATCCCAGAAAGTCTATTTCTTGCATGTATAGTTTTATTTTAGCTGGTTCAATTGTGAGATTAAATTTTTCTAATTGTGTTAGTACTTCTTCTAGTAATGTGTGCATTTGTTGTATATTATCAGCGGCAAGTAAAATGTCATCAATAAAGTATTGAATGTTGTATTTCTTTTTTAAATCACCTAAAACTATATCGATTAGACGAGCAAATATATTTGTCGAGATATTAGTTCCGAATGGCATTCGTGTTATTTGAAAATGGTTATCCTCCGTGATAAATGCTAGTTTATGCTTGTCCTGCTCTTTTAATTTGATTTGAAAAAATGCAGAATGTAAATCTAGAACTGTAAATATTTTTTTTCCAGCGATGCTTTGTAAAATATTTTTTGTGTTAGGGACTGGATACGGATCGCTTTCTAATATATCGTTAAGAGCTCTAAAATCTATAGCCATTCTAAGTTTTATTAAGTTTTGATCATTGGTTTTTGACGTAGAATTTTTTTTTACGAAAATTACTGGGAAAGCATAACTTGAGTTCGTAGGCTCTATGATACCTGCATCCAATAAATCTTGAATTTCTTTCTCCGCGAATTTTTTTACATCATGCGCTAATTTGAATGGTTTCGTTTGTATAGGAAAGTCATGCATTAATTTAAAATTCGGTTTTATTACGTCCGTTTCTCCTAGAGTTTTGTATGATTTGCTGAAAGCAGTAGCATGTCTCATTAAAATTTTCAATACTTCTTTTTGTACCTTCGGTGTTAAGTGATCTATTTTAAAATCCTTCTCTGAAAGTTCTTTTTTTCGTAATTCTCTAATTTGTGTGATATTTAAGTTGTTCACTTCATAAATATTATCAGTTTTTGATTTACTTTGTTCTTTTATAAAGAAATCAGTGGTAATTTTTCCCATTTCCTGATCCTTATGAAGTCTCAAATACGTTTTCGATTTATTTTGTACTAATATTGTGAATGAATTATTTTCTGTTTCCTTATTTTCGTGAACTGAATTTTGAATTATTAA
Organism: Maratus speculifer; assembly: GCA_964019185.1. NCBI lineage: Eukaryota > Metazoa > Arthropoda > Arachnida > Araneae > Salticidae > Maratus > Maratus speculifer. The sequence continues at coordinate 18,574 of CAXHSM010000326.1, forward strand.
TTTACTGTTGTTATATTTTGGTTGGAAAAAAAATTGTTGCTTGTTTCTTAATTTCCCATCAAAAATTAAATTTACTAATTTCGATTCTCTAGGTCTCAAAGTAATGCTTTTCTTTACAAATACTCGTGTATTAATTTTCGGAATGTTATTGTGTTGATAGGATTTGATTTGTTTTGGTATTGTTTGAAAGTCATCATTTTGTTGTACGGGCTTAATTTTATTCACCTCCGTAATTTGATTTTCATTGGGGTTTAATTGTATAATTGAATTATTGAGTTTAAAAGTATTATTTTCAAAATCCATAATTATTTTATTACTTTTTAAGAAATCATATCCTAAAATAATTTTGTAATTACGATCAAATTCATCTTTAGTTACATAAAATGTGCCATTTAAGAAAGTGTTGTTAAATCTAAACTTAAATTTTACACAGTGTTTAAAAGGAATGGATTTGTTTGATAAAGTTGTAATTTTTATAGCGTTGGCTAAATATTTTATCTTTATATCCGTCTCTTTTATTTTTTCAAAGACCCCTGGAGATATTAAACTTATACTCGCCCCACTGTCAATAAGGCTGGGTATAATTAAATCTTTCTTTATTTTTAAGTCCCATATTGGTAATTCATTGTTTTTTTTCGAGTTACAACTTGCGATCAATTTTTGTGTTATATCTTTTTTTTCTTTCTCATTTTTTTTATCATTGTCTTTTTCGTTTGCTTTTGTTTCAATATTTTTAATTCCTTGTTTGATTTATTTTTTATATTATAACCCTGTTTTTTCTCAATGTTACGGGACCTACGGGCTTGTATTTCTCTCAATTTTGTAGGCCCGCTTACCGGTTTAAATGACTTTGCCCTCTGTTCCTATTATTATTATTGTGTCTGCCTCGCCTGTCTCTGTTTTCGTTAGGAAAAGTAATTGTGGGCTGATGTTCCCTATTTCCCTCATTATTTTGCGGCAAAGGATTTTGGCTATTTTGCATATTTGCGAAACCCTGATGCTGCCCTGTATATGCAATTTGTGTATTGTTTCCTTGTGTTGGATCAAAGTTTTGCATTGGAATCATATTTTGCATATTGTAATTTCCAGGATACATTTGATTAGGTCCTATTTGTGATTGGGTCAAATTTTGCCAATTTGGCATTTGAATTTGCATATCATTAAATCTAGTTTGATTGTAATAAGGTCTTGCAAAATCCAATGTTTGTGGCGCTTGAAAATGTTGTGCATAATTTTGTGGAAATCGTTGAAAGCCTCTATAATTATTATTTTGATAATAATTTTTTTGAAATCGTGGCCTAACATTATTTTGCGCTCCCCTTGGTTGAAAAAAATTCGCACTTTTTTGATTGAAATAACAATTTTGTGTCTGATGGTTGGATTTATTACAGATATGACAAAAATTATGTGTTATCTGATTTACTTCAGCGTTGTTATGTTCGCTTTCATTTTTTTGAATTTTTAAATCTTTTATTTGTTCTTTTAATTGGTGTATTTCCGATTTTTGTTCTTGCGACATGCTAAGAAGTGCTTCGAATAATTTATTTTCGCTATTTTCAGTTAAATTGTTTACTTCTCCTGCACATTTACTGTTCAAAGCACTTTCGATATTTTTAGCTTTTTTTACTGCTTCATCAAACTTTGTGGGTGGGTATTTTTTTAATTCAAAGGAGATGTCCGGTCTTAGTGCTTCAAGATATTTAGTTAATTTAATCGTTTCTAATAATTCTTTAGCTCCATTCTTTTGTTCGTGTCCTGACGAGACAAGGTATTTTTGTGCCTCAATGTTGAATTGTTTAGTAAATTCTTCAATAGTTTGGTTGGGTGTTTGTTTTGCGTTTATGAATTGCGCCTGAGCGTCAGCAAACGATCTTTCTTTTTTAAATTGTGTTATCGCATTTTCTTTGAATGTGTTATAATTTTGTGCTTTATGCAATTCAGCTGTGTTTTTTAGAATCTCTCTCGCTTGGCCTTTAAATTTTGACTTTGCCAACACCAATTTTAAATCATCGGGAAATTGTACCGCTGCGGCTAATTCTTCGAACTCTTCGAAAAAATATGATATATTTTGGTCTGGTTTGTCCTCAAAATTTTGTAAAGAGTTCAATAGAGTGTCTATTCCAATTTTAAATGTGTCCCTTTCGGGGGAAGACTGCCTTGCCTTATTTCTACCTGTCATATTTATTTACCTATTTGGAAAATCTCACACAGACTGATGTTTGATACTTTTTCCTTTGTTTTTTATTTTTGAACTCTTTCACACCTCAAATTATGATATCATATACTCTCAAGATATGAGTTTTGTAATGAATTATTATAATTTATACTCATTCGAGAATAATATTTAATAGAAATTATGAAATAGCCCTAAATATTTTTATAAATACACATAAATATAATGACAAAGTAAATTTTCCGAAATACGGATATATATAGTAACGAAATTCTTTACAATCTTACAAGCTAATGTGTCGTGAGCTAAACCAACTCTTCTGTATATTTTTGTTTCATCTTCTCAACTATTATTTTTCAATTTCGTAAATTTTTAGATATACACACAATATTTATAAACACAATATGGATAAATAATGTTTGTTAGTAGAAGGAGAAAAAGCTAAGAGAAGATAGGTAATTAAGAATAAAATCATAATACTGGCTATCTTTATTTATATTTAAATGCAGAAAATTTTTAATTTTGAATCCCAAATACAAATTCATACACCTGGTATGAGCACCATTAAACTTTGCGTAGTGTGGTGATGAAAATAAACACCTCCTACTAGGTACGCAATCGTGACGTGGTTAGTACGAAGACAAATGAAAATAATATCCCTTCGGCGTTGTGAACGAAGATCGGATATTATTAATTACTGAAATTAATTCCTTAATATCATACTTAAAATTAACATTTTGCAATAACATTAGGATCGCCTTATTTAACGTATGAATTTGTGAAAATTGGGATTGATGAGTCAATAAAAAAACTTGAGATATTAATCCACAAATTTAAATGTTAACATTCCCTAATCTGCATCTAGAAATTACCTTAAAATGCATAAAGGGAGAAAACTGGAATAAAGACAAGAATAGATACATATATACAAAATTTTATTAAAACACATAAATTGGCATCATGCAAACGCTATAAAAATATAATATGCAAGGCAATAACTACTCAAATATGGTTATAGTGAAATATACAAAATATTTTATTTCATTGTTTTTTTTGTTGTTGTTTGTTTATTTATTTATTTCCTATTATTCTGCTATCCTCACAGCTCATAAAACTTAAGTTCACGACACAACTTATAGGCAAAGCCCCAAATTTTCATATTTTATAAAATCGAGTCCTTCGTTCTTATTATTCGTATTATTTTACTGGTATTATTAATTTATTTATTTATTCATTTTACTATTAATTAAGTTTGAGCATTAAATTCTGATAATTTTGAGCCCCAAAGATAATAATAATTTTAAAATTTTAAAATAATCAAATTTTAAATAATCAAATTTTAAAAACCAAAATTTTAACACAACCTTATATCAATAAAATAAATTGGCCGGACACATGAACAATGAAATTTCCTCACCTTACAAGTATGTTCCTGGTATTGGTCGACGTTGGCTTATAGCTGTCCATACAGTTCGTCAGTACGCCAACACAATTAAATCCGAATGCCAAGTTCCAAGGCATTTTGTTTTAATTAACACAAATAGTTAGCAACTTTTCTAATTTCACGCACTTTCCAATCATCAGTTTGTCGTATGGTCCTTTTAACACTAATAGTTAGCACTTTTCAAATTTCACGCACTTTCCAATCATCAGTTTGTCGTACGGTCCTTTAACACTAATGGTTAGCACTTTTCAAATTTCACGCACTTTCCAATCATCAGTTTGTCGTACGGTCCTTTAACACTAATAGTTAGCATTTTTCAAATTTCGCTAGAAAGTTCAGGCAAAGTTTTTTTTTTTTTTTTTTTTTTTTTTTTTTGCGGAAATGAAAATTCCGCTCAGCAATGCTCAGTTACTCCTTTGAGTATTTAGAAATCATCCGATGAATAAATAGTCCGCTCGGCAATACTCAGGTATTCCTTTTTGTATCCGCTCAGCAATGCTCAGTTACTCCTTTGAGTATTTAGAAATCATCCGATGAATAAATAGTCCGCTCGGCAATACTCAGGTATTCCTTTTTGTCTTAGAAATCAGTCGATGATTAGTTCTCTGTGTGCAGAGCATAGCTTCGCTTCTCATCGCTTCATCCGGGAGGCCTAAGATCACATCTCCCGATGACACAGATTATTTCGAAGTTGCCTTATTTCCTAATTTCCTCTTTTTCCCTCTCATCTTAGCGGGAAACTCACAGCAGAGAGAAGAGAAAAAAATCTTTTTTTTTTACTTGACACTTTCAATTCGAAAACTGGACTGACTCGTGTGGGGTTTTTCTTCCGGATCCTGTACGCCCCTTTTTACCCCATTGGGTATTATATTCGGACTCCAATTGGCTTTGAATATATTTCACTGTCCATTGGTCAGGTAAAAGAAACGGGGTTGGATTTTTAGACATTGTTCCTCCATTATTTATTGTCGGAGCTACGATTCCAAACCAGCGACCCCAAGTAGACCACACGCGGGAGTAATAAATTTGATTGTAAATCTTTCTTTGTTGCTTGTGTACGTTAATGTCACGAATGGCGACTCTAGGTTTTATTGCTTCTCGTAAACATTTGTTCCTTTTATAACTAATGGTGAGCAAATCCCTTCGCTCATGTGATTTTGCTATTCCCAGGCTTTGACTAAAAGGGAGCTTATAGTATAATAAAACTTCCAAACAAACAACACATATTATTGTTATCATTTCTTGTTTACGAAAGCTAAAATAAAAATTTATTTTAATACTTTTATATACATTAATATTATTTCATTTTCTATCTCTTTCTAGATTATTTATTTATTTTTTTATTTTTATTATTATTCTTTCTCTCTCTTTGTTTTTTTCTTTTCTTTTCTTTTCTTTTCTTTTCTTTTCTTTTATTTTATTCTAAGCGATGTCGTGACATTTCTTTACGACAAGCTTATCCCCTCTTACTTTAAGAAAAAAAATTATTCTATCCAAAAATAAGCTATAATATATATACAGATTTATAATATAATCACTTAAAATTAAAAGATGTGCAAGAATACAATACCATTATTATAAATATATACATGTAATGACAAATGGACATAGTAATACAAAAATTGAAATAACATACACAAATACATTAAATGTGATAAAATTATCATTGCAATGTGTTGGCCTTTGAAAACTGCCAAATATAATATGTATATAAACATATTCACCTCCGCGATACCTATATTATTCGCTCGAATTTCCTTCTGAGACGCATTCTCACTAGAATTCACTACTGTTCATGCTACTGTTTATGACTTCATTTTCATTCCCGTTTTTATTGTTATCATACATTATTTCACGATCCTATTGTATTATTGTTCTGAAACCTTTTCTATCTTCATTTTCCTTTTTGTATAACATACCGTGTTATGAAAAATTCGTAAATATAATTTTTATATATATGTATATATATTTTGTTTGAATCTAGTTTATTTTTATATTAGGTAATATATTACGACTATTCATGTAATGCCTATTTTTAATATTTATCTGTCTCTGTTATATATATTTTGTCTATGTATAGTCTCCTAAAAAATATTTTCCATACCATGCGAGTTATCGACCAGCAATAAGTTCTCACATCCCGGGAAGTACGAAATATATTTCGTATAAGACCATAATATAGCTCCGTTTTTTTTTTTTTTTTTTTTTTTTTTTTTTTTTTTTTTATAACGTTAATTTTGTATGTAATTTGCAAGATTCGAACATTTTTAGAATTTTCTGTGTTTAATTGTAAAAATTTTTAAGTTTGGCTGATATGTTAAATACTGTATATTTAAAAGATTTTGACGGTTTCAGTAGACGCTTAAAACAATTTTAACAAATTCTTGAAGTCAAAAAAATTTTTTTTTTTTTTTTTAATTTCGGAATTTTATTTATTTATTTTTTTATTTTGTTTTATTATTATTTTTTTTTTTTTACTTTTTTTTTTTTTTTTTTTTTTTTTACACTTATATTTTCTAAGGAATGATTATTTGTTTTCTGTTCTGTTTGCCATATTGGGCGCAAATAATTTAGAAATATGAATTCTAATAGGTCTCAGGTCTGGCCTATATTTGTTCTTTATGAGGTAGTTATCATTTCTGAAAATTCTCTCAATATAATATGGGCCTGAAAATTTCTGATGTAACGCCTTAGGTTTTCTCAGCATTTTCATGTAGACCTCGTCACCCAATTTTAATTCTTTGTGTTTTAACTTCGAATTCTTATTCAGTTCCAAATCCGCCTTTTCTTGATTCTTCATAACTTCATATCTTATATCGTGCATATGTTTGAGCTTATTCTGTACACATGTACTGTAAGAATCCATATTATGCGCTTCAAAATTCGTGAATGGCGTTTTTATCTCTCTACCGAAAAATAACATGCTTGGAGAAAATTTTGTTATTCTATGTACAGTTGAATTATGCATAAGTACGAAATATGGAAGTTTTATATCCCATTCGTAAGTTTTATTACACATAGAGGCTATGGAAGCTTTTAAATCCCGGTGTATTCGTTCAAGTACAGATTGCGACTCCGGGTGGTACACCGACGAAGGTATTAGTTCAATATTTAAATTTTTCATATAATCTTTGAAATCCTTCGATTTAAAATAAGCTCCGTTGTCTGTAGAGATATATTTCGCTAATCCAAAAGTACTGAAATAACCATTTAATGCGTTGATTATAACCTTAGTATCCGTCGATCTAAGTGGAAATGCTTGTAGGAAGCGTGATGCTGTATCAACAATAGTTAAAACAAATTTATTCCTATTTAGAGATGTAACCAAACTTCCTACTACGTCAATAGTTAATTTATGACCAGGTATGTAATTTTTATCCATTGTTTTCAGTGGAATTTTTATCGTTTTATGCTGTTTAAATGTATTGCATGTTATACATTTCGCACAGAATTGTTTTATCTCTTGATACATTCTATACCAAAAAAATCTTTCTTTTATTATGCCATAGGTTTTTAGAAAAGCGAAGTGTGGGACATGTGCGCTTTTTATAATATCTTCTTTTAAATTCTGTGGCGCAATATATAAATCATCATTATTTGAATTTTGTGATTTTCTTAGAATTAATATTCCTTCTTTATTTAAATTGTATTTTTCATATTTTTTTGCTTTTTTCTGTTGTTGTAAAGCTTGAATAATTTCGTTTAATTTAGGGTCTTTTAATTGTTCTTTTTTTATATTGTCTGCATTCAAATTTTTATTTACCGCAAAAAGGTGTTTGTTTAAATCGTCCGCTATAGTTAAGGCATTTGTTTCTCTACTACAGAAATCTGCTGGGTTATGAATACCTTCAATGTGAGATACTTCAAAATCATAATCCTGTAGCTTAAGTAACCATCGTGCTACAATTTCCGGCTGTTTTTCCAAGTGTAAGTGGTATGTTAATGCTTTTGAATCTGTTAGGAGAAAAAATTTTCTTCCTAATAAAATGTTTCTAAAATAAGTTATAGTTTCGTATATTGCCAAAAGCTCTATCTGCATGCTTGGATATCTCTTTTCCGATTCTTTTAATTTTCTTCCCGTAAATTCAATTGGTATCATTTTATCTCCTTGTTTTTGCGCGAGTATACCTGATGTTGCAATTTTTGATCCGTCTGTAATTATATAGAAATCTTTATTAAAATCTGGGGGATGTATGGTAGGTTGTTCCATGATAATTTTTTGTATTTTTTCAAATGATTCCTGTGCTTTGTCATTCCATTTGAATTTTGTATTCGCTTTAGTGAGATCTGTCAGTGGCGCTATAATTTCTGCATAATTGTTTATAGTTGATTTAAAATACGTGCATAATCCAATGAATGCTCGCACTGTTTTCTGAGATGTAGGGACTGCAAAGCTTGTTATTTTTTTTATATTTTTTTCTGAGGGTGCATATCCTTTTTCACTAATTTTGTATCCCAGAAAGTCTATTTCTTGCATGTATAGTTTTATTTTAGCTGGTTCAATTGTGAGATTAAATTTTTCTAATTGTGTTAGTACTTCTTCTAGTAATGTGTGCATTTGTTGTATATTATCAGCGGCAAGTAAAATGTCATCAATAAAGTATTGAATGTTGTATTTCTTTTTTAAATCACCTAAAACTATATCGATTAGACGAGCAAATATATTTGTCGAGATATTAGTTCCGAATGGCATTCGTGTTATTTGAAAATGGTTATCCTCCGTGATAAATGCTAGTTTATGCTTGTCCTGCTCTTTTAATTTGATTTGAAAAAATGCAGAATGTAAATCTAGAACTGTAAATATTTTTTTTCCAGCGATGCTTTGTAAAATATTTTTTGTGTTAGGGACTGGATACGGATCGCTTTCTAATATATCGTTAAGAGCTCTAAAATCTATAGCCATTCTAAGTTTTATTAAGTTTTGATCATTGGTTTTTGACGTAGAATTTTTTTACGAAAATTACTGGGAAAGCATAACTTGAGTTCGTAGGCTCTATGATACCTGCATCCAATAAATCTTGAATTTCTTTCTCCGCGAATTTTTTTACATCATGCGCTAATTTGAATGGTTTCGTTTGTATAGGAAAGTCATGCATTAATTTAAAATTCGGTTTTATTACGTCCGTTTCTCCTAGAGTTTTGTATGATTTGCTGAAAGCAGTAGCATGTCTCATTAAAATTTTCAATACTTCTTTTTGTACCTTCGGTGTTAAGTGATCTATTTTAAAATCCTTCTCTGAAAGTTCTTTTTTTCGTAATTCTCTAATTTGTGTGATATTTAAGTTGTTCACTTCATAAATATTATCAGTTTTTGATTTACTTTGTTCTTTTATAAAGAAATCAGTGGTAATTTTTCCCATTTCCTGATCCTTATGAAGTCTCAAATACGTTTTCGATTTATTTTGTACTAATATTGTGAATGAATTATTTTCTGTTTCCTTATTTTCGTGAACTGAATTTTGAATTATTAATTTACTGTTGTTATATTTTGGTTGGAAAAAAAATTGTTGCTTGTTTCTTAATTTCCCATCAAAAATTAAATTTACTAATTTCGATTCTCTAGGTCTCAAAGTAATGCTTTTCTTTACAAATACTCGTGTATTAATTTTCGGAATGTTATTGTGTTGATAGGATTTGATTTGTTTTGGTATTGTTTGAAAGTCATCATTTTGTTGTACGGGCTTAATTTTATTCACCTCCGTAATTTGATTTTCATTGGGGTTTAATTGTATAATTGAATTATTGAGTTTAAAAGTATTATTTTCAAAATCCATAATTATTTTATTACTTTTTAAGAAATCATATCCTAAAATAATTTTGTAATTACGATCAAATTCATCTTTAGTTACATAAAATGTGCCATTTAAGAAAGTGTTGTTAAATCTAAACTTAAATTTTACACAGTGTTTAAAAGGAATGGATTTGTTTGATAAAGTTGTAATTTTTATAGCGTTGGCTAAATATTTTATCTTTATATCCGTCTCTTTTATTTTTTCAAAGACCCCTGGAGATATTAAACTTATACTCGCCCCACTGTCAATAAGGCTGGGTATAATTAAATCTTTCTTTATTTTTAAGTCCCATATTGGTAATTCATTGTTTTTTTTCGAGTTACAACTTGCGATCAATTTTTGTGTTATATCTTTTTTTTCTTTCTCATTTTTTTTATCATTGTCTTTTTCGTTTGCTTTTGTTTCAATATTATTAATTCCTTGTTTGATTTATTTTTTATATTATAACCCTGTTTTTTCTTAATGTTACGGGACCTACGGGCTTGTATTTCTCTCAATTTTGTAGGCCCGCTTACCGGTTTAAATGACTTTGCCCTCTGTTCCTATTATTATTATTGTGTCTGCCTCGCCTGTCTCTGTTTTCGTTAGGAAAAGTAATTGTGGGCTGATGTTCCCTATTTCCCTCATTATTTTGCGGCAAAGGATTTTGGCTATTTTGCATATTTGCGAAACCCTGATGCTGCCCTGTATATGCAATTTGTGTATTGTTTCCTTGTGTTGGATCAAAGTTTTGCATTGGAATCATATTTTGCATATTGTAAGGTCCTATTTGTGATTGGGTCAAATTTTGCCAATTTGGCATTTGAATTTGCATATCATTAAATCTAGTTTGATTGTAATAAGGTCTTGCAAAATCCAATGTTTGTGGCGCTTGAAAATGTTGTGCATAATTTTGTGGAAATCGTTGAAAGCCTCTATAATTATTATTTTGATAATAATTTTTTTGAAATCGTGGCCTAACATTATTTTGCGCTCCCCTTGGTTGAAAAAAATTCGCACTTTTTTGATTGAAATAACAATTTTGTGTCTGATGGTTGGATTTATTACAGATATGACAAAAATTATGTGTTATCTGATTTACTTCAGCGTTGTTATGTTCGCTTTCATTTTTTTGAATTTTTAAATCTTTTATTTGTTCTTTTAATTGGTGTATTTCCGATTTTTGTTCTTGCGACATGCTAAGAAGTGCTTCGAATAATTTATTTTCGCTATTTTCAGTTAAATTGTTTACTTCTCCTGCACATTTACTGTTCAAAGCACTTTCGATATTTTTAGCTTTTTTTACTGCTTCATCAAACTTTGTGGGTGGGTATTTTTTTAATTCAAAGGAGATGTCCGGTCTTAGTGCTTCAAGATATTTAGTTAATTTAATCGTTTCTAATAATTCTTTAGCTCCATTCTTTTGTTCGTGTCCTGACGAGACAAGGTATTTTTGTGCCTCAATGTTGAATTGTTTAGTAAATTCTTCAATAGTTTGGTTGGGTGTTTGTTTTGCGTTTATGAATTGCGCCTGAGCGTCAGCAAACGATCTTTCTTTTTTAAATTGTGTTATCGCATTTTCTTTGAATGTGTTATAATTTTGTGCTTTATGCAATTCAGCTGTGTTTTTTAGAATCTCTCTCGCTTGGCCTTTAAATTTTGACTTTGCCAACACCAATTTTAAATCATCGGGAAATTGTACCGCTGCGGCTAATTCTTCGAACTCTTCGAAAAAATATGATATATTTTGGTCTGGTTTGTCCTCAAAATTTTGTAAAGAGTTCAATAGAGTGTCTATTCCAATTTTAAATGTGTCCCTTTCGGGGGAAGACTGCCTTGCCTTATTTCTACCTGTCATATTTATTTACCTATTTGGAAAATCTCACACAGACTGATGTTTGATACTTTTTCCTTTGTTTTTTATTTTTGAACTCTTTCACACCTCAAATTATGATATCATATACTCTCAAGATATGAGTTTTGTAATGAATTATTATAATTTATACTCATTCGAGAATAATATTTAATAGAAATTATGAAATAGCCCTAAATATTTTTATAAATACACATAAATATAATGACAAAGTAAATTTTCCGAAATACGGATATATATAGTAACGAAATTCTTTACAATCTTACAAGCTAATGTGTCGTGAGCTAAACCAACTCTTCTGTATATTTTTGTTTCATCTTCTCAACTATTATTTTTCAATTTCGTAAATTTTTAGATATACACACAATATTTATAAACACAATATGGATAAATAATGTTTGTTAGTAGAAGGAGAAAAAGCTAAGAGAAGATAGGTAATTAAGAATAAAATCATAATACTGGCTATCTTTATTTATATTTAAATGCAGAAAATTTTTAATTTTGAATCCCAAATACAAATTCATACACCTGGTATGAGCACCATTAAACTTTGCGTAGTGTGGTGATGAAAATAAACACCTCCTACTAGGTACGCAATCGTGACGTGGTTAGTACGAAGACAAATGAAAATAATATCCCTTCGGCGTTGTGAACGAAGATCGGATATTATTAATTACTGAAATTAATTCCTTAATATCATACTTAAAATTAACATTTTGCAATAACATTAGGATCGCCTTATTTAACGTATGAATTTGTGAAAATTGGGATTGATGAGTCAATAAAAAAACTTGAGATATTAATCCACAAATTTAAATGTTAACATTCCCTAATCTGCATCTAGAAATTACCTTAAAATGCATAAAGGGAGAAAACTGGAATAAAGACAAGAATAGATACATATATACAAAATTTTATTAAAACACATAAATTGGCATCATGCAAACGCTATAAAAATATAATATGCAAGGCAATAACTACTCAAATATGGTTATAGTGAAATATACAAAATATTTTATTTCATTGTTTTTTTTGTTGTTGTTTGTTTATTTATTTATTTCCTATTATTCTGCTATCCTCACAGCTCATAAAACTTAAGTTCACGACACAACTTATAGGCAAAGCCCCAAATTTTCATATTTTATAAAATCGAGTCCTTCGTTCTTATTATTCGTATTATTTTACTGGTATTATTAATTTATTTATTTATTCATTTTACTATTAATTAAGTTTGAGCATTAAATTCTGATAATTTTGAGCCCCAAAGATAATAATAATTTTAAAATTTTAAAATAATCAAATTTTAAATAATCAAATTTTAAAAACCAAAATTTTAACACAACCTTATATCAATAAAATAAATTGGCCGGACACATGAACAATGAAATTTCCTCACCTTACAAGTATGTTCCTGGTATTGGTCGACGTTGGCTTATAGCTGTCCATACAGTTCGTCAGTACGCCAACACAATTAAATCCGAATGCCAAGTTCCAAGGCATTTTGTTTTAATTAACACAAATAGTTAGCAACTTTTCTAATTTCACGCACTTTCCAATCATCAGTTTGTCGTATGGTCCTTTTAACACTAATAGTTAGCACTTTTCAAATTTCACGCACTTTCCAATCATCAGTTTGTCGTACGGTCCTTTAACACTAATGGTTAGCACTTTTCAAATTTCACGCACTTTCCAATCATCAGTTTGTCGTACGGTCCTTTAACACTAATAGTTAGCATTTTTCAAATTTCGCTAGAAAGTTCAGGCAAAGTTTTTTTTTTTTTTTTTTTTTTTGCGGAAATGAAAATTCCGCTCAGCAATGCTCAGTTACTCCTTTGAGTATTTAGAAATCATCCGATGAATAAATAGTCCGCTCGGCAATACTCAGGTATTCCTTTTTGTATCCGCTCAGCAATGCTCAGTTACTCCTTTGAGTATTTAGAAATCATCCGATGAATAAATAGTCCGCTCGGCAATACTCAGGTATTCCTTTTTGTCTTAGAAATCAGTCGATGATTAGTTCTCTGTGTGCAGAGCATAGCTTCGCTTCTCATCGCTTCATCCGGGAGGCCTAAGATCACATCTCCCGATGACACAGATTATTTCGAAGTTGCCTTATTTCCTAATTTCCTCTTTTTCCCTCTCATCTTAGCGGGAAACTCACAGCAGAGAGAAGAGAAAAAAATCTTTTTTTTTTTACTTGACACTTTCAATTCGAAAACTGGACTGACTCGTGTGGGGTTTTTCTTCCGGATCCTGTACGCCCCTTTTTACCCCATTGGGTATTATATTCGGACTCCAATTGGCTTTGAATATATTTCACTGTCCATTGGTCAGGTAAAAGAAACGGGGTTGGATTTTTAGACATTGTTCCTCCATTATTTATTGTCGGAGCTACGATTCCAAACCAGCGACCCCAAGTAGACCACACGCGGGAGTAATAAATTTGATTGTAAATCTTTCTTTGTTGCTTGTGTACGTTAATGTCACGAATGGCGACTCTAGGTTTTATTGCTTCTCGTAAACATTTGTTCCTTTTATAACTAATGGTGAGCAAATCCCTTCGCTCATGTGATTTTGCTATTCCCAGGCTTTGACTAAAAGGGAGCTTATAGTATAATAAAACTTCCAAACAAACAACACATATTATTGTTATCATTTCTTGTTTACGAAAGCTAAAATAAAAATTTATTTTAATACTTTTATATACATTAATATTATTTCATTTTCTATCTCTTTCTAGATTATTTATTTATTTTTTTATTTTTATTATTATTCTTTCTCTCTCTTTGTTTTTTTCTTTTCTTTTCTTTTCTTTTCTTTTCTTTTCTTTTATTTTATTCTAAGCGATGTCGTGACATTTCTTTACGACAAGCTTATCCCCTCTTTAAGAAAAAAAAATTATTCTATCCAAAAATAAGCTATAATATATATACAGATTTATAATATAATCACTTAAAATTAAAAGATGTGCAAGAATACAATACCATTATTATAAATATATACATGTAATGACAAATGGACATAGTAATACAAAAATTGAAATAACATACACAAATACATTAAATGTGAGAAAATTATCATTGCAATGTGTTGGCCTTTGAAAACTGCCAAATATAATATGTATATAAACATATTCACCTCCGCGATACCTATATTATTCGCTCGAATTTCCTTCTGAGACGCATTCTCACTAGAATTCACTACTGTTCATGCTACTGTTTATGACTTCATTTTCATTCCCGTTTTTATTGTTATCATACATTATTTCACGATCCTATTGTATTATTGTTCTGAAACCTTTTCTATCTTCATTTTCCTTTTTGTATAACATACCGTGTTATGAAAAATTCGTAAATATAATTTTTATATATATGTATATATATTTTGTTTGAATCTAGTTTATTTTTATATTAGGTAATATATTACGACTATTCATGTAATGCCTATTTTTAATATTTATCTGTCTCTGTTATATATATTTTGTCTATGTATAGTCTCCTAAAAAATATTTTCCATACCATGCGAGTTATCGACCAGCAATAAGTTCTCACATCCCGGGAAGTACGAAATATATTTCGTATAAGACCATAATATAGCTCCGTTTTTTTTTTTTTTTTTTTTTTTTTTTTTTTTTTTTTTTTTTATAACGTTAATTTTGTATGTAATTTGCAAGATTCGAACATTTTTAGAATTTTCTGTGTTTAATTGTAAAAATTTTTAAGTTTGGCTGATATGTTAAATACTGTATATTTAAAAGATTTTGACGGTTTCAGTAGACGCTTAAAACAATTTTAACAAATTCTTGAAGTCAAAAAATTTTTTTTTTTTTTTTTTTTAATTTCGGAATTTTATTTATTTATTTTTTTATTTTGTTTTATTATTATTTTTTTTTTTTACTTTTTTTTTTTTTTTTTTTTTTACACTTATATTTTCTAAGGAATGATTATTTGTTTTCTGTTCTGTTTGCCATATTGGGCGCAAATAATTTAGAAATATGAATTCTAATAGGTCTCAGGTCTGGCCTATATTTGTTCTTTATGAGGTAGTTATCATTTCTGAAAATTCTCTCAATATAATATGGGCCTGAAAATTTCTGATGTAACGCCTTAGGTTTTCTCAGCATTTTCATGTAGACCTCGTCACCCAATTTTAATTCTTTGTGTTTTAACTTCGAATTCTTATTCAGTTCCAAATCCGCCTTTTCTTGATTCTTCATAACTTCATATCTTATATCGTGCATATGTTTGAGCTTATTCTGTACACATGTACTGTAAGAATCCATATTATGCGCTTCAAAATTCGTGAATGGCGTTTTTATCTCTCTACCGAAAAATAACATGCTTGGAGAAAATTTTGTTATTCTATGTACAGTTGAATTATGCATAAGTACGAAATATGGAAGTTTTATATCCCATTCGTAAGTTTTATTACACATAGAGGCTATGGAAGCTTTTAAATCCCGGTGTATTCGTTCAAGTACAGATTGCGACTCCGGGTGGTACACCGACGAAGGTATTAGTTCAATATTTAAATTTTTCATATAATCTTTGAAATCCTTCGATTTAAAATAAGCTCCGTTGTCTGTAGAGATATATTTCGCTAATCCAAAAGTACTGAAATAACCATTTAATGCGTTGATTATAACCTTAGTATCCGTCGATCTAAGTGGAAATGCTTGTAGGAAGCGTGATGCTGTATCAACAATAGTTAAAACAAATTTATTCCTATTTAGAGATGTAACCAAACTTCCTACTACGTCAATAGTTAATTTATGACCAGGTATGTAATTTTTATCCATTGTTTTCAGTGGAATTTTTATCGTTTTATGCTGTTTAAATGTATTTCATGTTATACATTTCGCACAGAATTGTTTTATCTCTTGATACATTCTATACCAAAAAAATCTTTCTTTTATTATGCCATAGGTTTTTAGAAAAGCGAAGTGTGGGACATGTGCGCTTTTTATAATATCTTCTTTTAAATTCTGTGGCGCAATATATAAATCATCATTATTTGAATTTTGTGATTTTCTTAGAATTAATATTCCTTCTTTATTTAAATTGTATTTTTCATATTTTTTTGCTTTTTTCTGTTGTTGTAAAGCTTGAATAATTTCGTTTAATTTAGGGTCTTTTAATTGTTCTTTTTTTATATTGTCTGCATTCAAATTTTTATTTACCGCAAAAAGGTGTTTGTTTAAATCGTCCGCTATAGTTAAGGCATTTGTTTCTCTACTACAGAAATCTGCTGGGTTATGAATACCTTCAATGTGAGATACTTCAAAATCATAATCCTGTAGCTTAAGTAACCATCGTGCTACAATTTCCGGCTGTTTTTCCAAGTGTAAGTGGTATGTTAATGCTTTTGAATCTGTTAGGAGAAAAAATTTTCTTCCTAATAAAATGTTTCTAAAATAAGTTATAGTTTCGTATATTGCCAAAAGCTCTATCTGCATGCTTGGATATCTCTTTTCCGATTCTTTTAATTTTCTTCCCGTAAATTCAATTGGTATCATTTTATCTCCTTGTTTTTGCGCGAGTATACCTGATGTTGCAATTTTTGATCCGTCTGTAATTATATAGAAATCTTTATTAAAATCTGGGGGATGTATGGTAGGTTGTTCCATGATAATTTTTTGTATTTTTTCAAATGATTCCTGTGCTTTGTCATTCCATTTGAATTTTGTATTCGCTTTAGTGAGATCTGTCAGTGGCGCTATAATTTCTGCATAATTGTTTATAGTTGATTTAAAATACGTGCATAATCCAATGAATGCTCGCACTGTTTTCTGAGATGTAGGGACTGCAAAGCTTGTTATTTTTTTTATATTTTTTTCTGAGGGTGCATATCCTTTTTCACTAATTTTGTATCCCAGAAAGTCTATTTCTTGCATGTATAGTTTTATTTTAGCTGGTTCAATTGTGAGATTAAATTTTTCTAATTGTGTTAGTACTTCTTCTAGTAATGTGTGCATTTGTTGTATATTATCAGCGGCAAGTAAAATGTCATCAATAAAGTATTGAATGTTGTATTTCTTTTTTAAATCACCTAAAACTATATCGATTAGACGAGCAAATATATTTGTCGAGATATTAGTTCCGAATGGCATTCGTGTTATTTGAAAATGGTTATCCTCCGTGATAAATGCTAGTTTATGCTTGTCCTGCTCTTTTAATTTGATTTGAAAAAATGCAGAATGTAAATCTAGAACTGTAAATATTTTTTTTCCAGCGATGCTTTGTAAAATATTTTTTGTGTTAGGGACTGGATACGGATCGCTTTCTAATATATCGTTAAGAGCTCTAAAATCTATAGCCATTCTAAGTTTTATTAAGTTTTGATCATTGGTTTTTGACGTAGAATTTTTTTTACGAAAATTACTGGGAAAGCATAACTTGAGTTCGTAGGCTCTATGATACCTGCATCCAATAAATCTTGAATTTCTTTCTCCGCGAATTTTTTTACATCATGCGCTAATTTGAATGGTTTCGTTTGTATAGGAAAGTCATGCATTAATTTAAAATTCGGTTTTATTACGTCCGTTTCTCCTAGAGTTTTGTATGATTTGCTGAAAGCAGTAGCATGTCTCATTAAAATTTTCAATACTTCTTTTTGTACCTTCGGTGTTAAGTGATCTATTTTAAAATCCTTCTCTGAAAGTTCTTTTTTTCGTAATTCTCTAATTTGTGTGATATTTAAGTTGTTCACTTCATAAATATTATCAGTTTTTGATTTACTTTGTTCTTTTATAAAGAAATCAGTGGTAATTTTTCCCATTTCCTGATCCTTATGAAGTCTCAAATACGTTTTCGATTTATTTTGTACTAATATTGTGAATGAATTATTTTCTGTTTCCTTATTTTCGTGAACTGAATTTTGAATTATTAATTTACTGTTGTTATATTTTGGTTGGAAAAAAAATTGTTGCTTGTTTCTTAATTTCCCATCAAAAATTAAATTTACTAATTTCGATTCTCTAGGTCTCAAAGTAATGCTTTTCTTTACAAATACTCGTGTATTAATTTTCGGAATGTTATTGTGTTGATAGGATTTGATTTGTTTTGGTATTGTTTGAAAGTCATCATTTTGTTGTACGGGCTTAATTTTATTCACCTCCGTAATTTGATTTTCATTGGGGTTTAATTGTATAATTGAATTATTGAGTTTAAAAGTATTATTTTCAAAATCCATAATTATTTTATTACTTTTTAAGAAATCATATCCTAAAATAATTTTGTAATTACGATCAAATTCATCTTTAGTTACATAAAATGTGCCATTTAAGAAAGTGTTGTTAAATCTAAACTTAAATTTTACACAGTGTTTAAAAGGAATGGATTTGTTTGATAAAGTTGTAATTTTTATAGCGTTGGCTAAATATTTTATCTTTATATCCGTCTCTTTTATTTTTTCAAAGACCCCTGGAGATATTAAACTTATACTCGCCCCACTGTCAATAAGGCTGGGTATAATTAAATCTTTCTTTATTTTTAAGTCCCATATTGGTAATTCATTGTTTTTTTTCGAGTTACAACTTGCGATCAATTTTTGTGTTATATCTTTTTTTTCTTTCTCATTTTTTTTATCATTGTCTTTTTCGTTTGCTTTTGTTTCAATATTTTTAATTCCTTGTTTGATTTATTTTTTATATTATAACCCTGTTTTTTCTTAATGTTACGGGACCTACGGGCTTGTATTTCTCTCAATTTTGTAGGCCCGCTTACCGGTTTAAATGACTTTGCCCTCTGTTCCTATTATTATTATTGTGTCTGCCTCGCCTGTCTCTGTTTTCGTTAGGAAAAGTAATTGTGGGCTGATGTTCCCTATTTCCCTCATTATTTTGCGGCAAAGGATTTTGGCTATTTTGCATATTTGCGAAACCCTGATGCTGCCCTGTATATGCAATTTGTGTATTGTTTCCTTGTGTTGGATCAAAGTTTTGCATTGGAATCATATTTTGCATATTGTAATTTCCAGGATACATTTGATTAGGTCCTATTTGTGATTGGGTCAAATTTTGCCAATTTGGCATTTGAATTTGCATATCATTAAATCTAGTTTGATTGTAATAAGGTCTTGCAAAATCCAATGTTTGTGGCGCTTGAAAATGTTGTGCATAATTTTGTGGAAATCGTTGAAAGCCTCTATAATTATTATTTTGATAATAATTTTTTTGAAATCGTGGCCTAACATTATTTTGCGCTCCCCTTGGTTGAAAAAAATTCGCACTTTTTTGATTGAAATAACAATTTTGTGTCTGATGGTTGGATTTATTACAGATATGACAAAAATTATGTGTTATCTGATTTACTTCAGCGTTGTTATGTTCGCTTTCATTTTTTTGAATTTTTAAATCTTTTATTTGTTCTTTTAATTGGTGTATTTCCGATTTTTGTTCTTGCGACATGCTAAGAAGTGCTTCGAATAATTTATTTTCGCTATTTTCTGTTAAATTGTTTACTTCTCCTGCACATTTACTGTTCAAAGCACTTTCGATATTTTTAGCTTTTTTTACTGCTTCATCAAACTTTGTGGGTGGGTATTTTTTTAATTCAAAGGAGATGTCCGGTCTTAGTGCTTCAAGATATTTAGTTAATTTAATCGTTTCTAATAATTCTTTAGCTCCATTCTTTTGTTCGTGTCCTGACGAGACAAGGTATTTTTGTGCCTCAATGTTGAATTGTTTAGTAAATTCTTCAATAGTTTGGTTGGGTGTTTGTTTTGCGTTTATGAATTGCGCCTGAGCGTCAGCAAACGATCTTTCTTTTTTAAATTGTGTTATCGCATTTTCTTTGAATGTGTTATAATTTTGTGCTTTATGCAATTCAGCTGTGTTTTTTAGAATCTCTCTCGCTTGGCCTTTAAATTTTGACTTTGCCAACACCAATTTTAAATCATCGGGAAATTGTACCGCTGCGGCTAATTCTTCGAACTCTTCGAAAAAATATGATATATTTTGGTCTGGTTTGTCCTCAAAATTTTGTAAAGAGTTCAATAGAGTGTCTATTCCAATTTTAAATGTGTCCCTTTCGGGGGAAGACTGCCTTGCCTTATTTCTACCTGTCATATTTATTTACCTATTTGGAAAATCTCACACAGACTGATGTTTGATACTTTTTCCTTTGTTTTTTATTTTTGAACTCTTTCACACCTCAAATTATGATATCATATACTCTCAAGATATGAGTTTTGTAATGAATTATTATAATTTATACTCATTCGAGAATAATATTTAATAGAAATTATGAAATAGCCCTAAATATTTTTATAAATACACATAAATATAATGACAAAGTAAATTTTCCGAAATACGGATATATATAGTAACGAAATTCTTTACAATCTTACAAGCTAATGTGTCGTGAGCTAAACCAACTCTTCTGTATATTTTTGTTTCATCTTCTCAACTATTATTTTTCAATTTCGTAAATTTTTAGATATACACACAATATTTATAAACACAATATGGATAAATAATGTTTGTTAGTAGAAGGAGAAAAAGCTAAGAGAAGATAGGTAATTAAGAATAAAATCATAATACTGGCTATCTTTATTTATATTTAAATGCAGAAAATTTTTAATTTTGAATCCCAAATACAAATTCATACACCTGGTATGAGCACCATTAAACTTTGCGTAGTGTGGTGATGAAAATAAACACCTCCTACTAGGTACGCAATCGTGACGTGGTTAGTACGAAGACAAATGAAAATAATATCCCTTCGGCGTTGTGAACGAAGATCGGATATTATTAATTACTGAAATTAATTCCTTAATATCATACTTAAAATTAACATTTTGCAATAACATTAGGATCGCCTTATTTAACGTATGAATTTGTGAAAATTGGGATTGATGAGTCAATAAAAAAACTTGAGATATTAATCCACAAATTTAAATGTTAACATTCCCTAATCTGCATCTAGAAATTACCTTAAAATGCATAAAGGGAGAAAACTGGAATAAAGACAAGAATAGATACATATATACAAAATTTTATTAAAACACATAAATTGGCATCATGCAAACGCTATAAAAATATAATATGCAAGGCAATAACTACTCAAATATGGTTATAGTGAAATATACAAAATATTTTATTTCATTGTTTTTTTTGTTGTTGTTTGTTTATTTATTTATTTCCTATTATTCTGCTATCCTCACAGCTCATAAAACTTAAGTTCACGACACAACTTATAGGCAAAGCCCCAAATTTTCATATTTTATAAAATCGAGTCCTTCGTTCTTATTATTCGTATTATTTTACTGGTATTATTAATTTATTTATTTATTCATTTTACTATTAATTAAGTTTGAGCATTAAATTCTGATAATTTTGAGCCCCAAAGATAATAATAATTTTAAAATTTTAAAATAATCAAATTTTAAATAATCAAATTTTAAAAACCAAAATTTTAACACAACCTTATATCAATAAAATAAATTGGCCGGACACATGAACAATGAAATTTCCTCACCTTACAAGTATGTTCCTGGTATTGGTCGACGTTGGCTTATAGCTGTCCATACAGTTCGTCAGTACGCCAACACAATTAAATCCGAATGCCAAGTTCCAAGGCATTTTGTTTTAATTAACACAAATAGTTAGCAACTTTTCTAATTTCACGCACTTTCCAATCATCAGTTTGTCGTATGGTCCTTTTAACACTAATAGTTAGCACTTTTCAAATTTCACGCACTTTCCAATCATCAGTTTGTCGTACGGTCCTTTAACACTAATGGTTAGCACTTTTCAAATTTCACGCACTTTCCAATCATCAGTTTGTCGTACAGTCCTTTAACACTAATAGTTAGCATTTTTCAAATTTCGCTAGGAAGTTCAGGCAAAGTTTTTTTTTTTTTTTTTTTGTTTTGTTTTTTTTTTGTTGTTTTGCGGAAATGAAAATTCCGCTCAGCAATGCTCAGTTACTCCTTTGAGTATTTAGAAATCATCCGATGAATAAATAGTCCGCTCGGCAATACTCAGGTATTCCTTTTTGTATCCGCTCAGCAATGCTCAGTTACTCCTTTGAGTATTTAGAAATCATCCGATGAATAAATAGTCCGCTCGGCAATACTCAGGTATTCCTTTTTGTCTTAGAAATCAGTCGATGATTAGTTCTCTGTGTGCAGAGCATAGCTTCGCTTCTCATCGCTTCATCCGGGAGGCCTAAGATCACATCTCCCGATGACACAGATTATTTCGAAGTTGCCTTATTTCCTAATTTCCTCTTTTTCCCTCTCATCTTAGCGGGAAACTCACAGCAGAGAGAAGAGAAAAAAGTCTTTTTTTTTACTTGACACTTTCAATTCGAAAACTGGACTGACTCGTGTGGGGTTTTTCTTCCGGATCCTGTACGCCCCTTTTTACCCCATTGGGTATTATATTCGGACTCCAATTGGCTTTGAATATATTTCACTGTCCATTGGTCAGGTAAAAGAAACGGGGTTGGATTTTTAGACATTGTTCCTCCATTATTTATTGTCGGAGCTACGATTCCAAACCAGCGACCCCAAGTAGACCACACGCGGGAGTAATAAATTTGATTGTAAATCTTTCTTTGTTGCTTGTGTACGTTAATGTCACGAATGGCGACTCTAGGTTTTATTGCTTCTCGTAAACATTTGTTCCTTTTAAAACTAATGGTGAGAAAATCCCTTCGCTCATGTGATTTTGCTATTCCCAGGCTTTGACTAAAAGGGAGCTTATAGTATAATAAAACTTCCAAACAAACAACACATATTATTGTTATCATTTCTTGTTTACGAAAGCTAAAATAAAAATTTATTTTAATACTTTTATATACATTAATATTATTTCATTTTCTATCTCTTTCTAGATTATTTATTTATTTATTTATTTATTTATTTATTTATTTATTTATTTTTGTTATTATTATTTCTCTCTCTTTGTTTTTTTCTTTTCTTTTCTTTTCTTTTATTTTATTCTAAGCGATGTCGTGACATTTCTTTACGACAGTGTGAACAGGGTATTAGCCGATCCAATGGCGTGGTCGCTAGCGTCAGCTCCTCCTACACCGCTGGACCCTGGTTCGAATCCAGCTAGCGGCATGGATGTCTGTGTTGTCCCTGTGATGTGTATTAAATGTATGTACTGTATTTCCTGTAATAATAAAGTGTTCTGAATTAGTTTCTGGGTATTATGGATCATTCGAGGTAACAGCCACTGTAGCTATAGACCTCAAAGCATTGTTCATTCAAATCAAATCAACAGGGTATTATGGAATATCATTAACCAGACCGCTACAAAAAAGTTGGTGGAATCTATGTCACACCATCTAGAAGTAGTCATAAACGCTAAATGAATTCACACAAAATATTAATTTGTATCATTTTATTAAATTTTCATAAATTATATTACAATGAATATGAATAATATATGAAAATAAAACGCGTGTAAACTATTTATAGAATGCATCGCAATTCCAAAATAAAATTTAAACACATATTTAAATATTTTTAATATGCATAGTAATTAGAGGTCTGCACGGGCCGATTTTCATTAACGGCATTCGGGCGGGGCGGGGCCGGGCCGGGCCGGGCTCGGACACGGACACGGAGTAAGACTAGGGCTGCTTTAACTCAGGCTGAATCATCAAACATCTTGTTTCCCAGTTATCGTTTGTTTCCCATTGATTCCTATGAGGCGAGAATCGTTTGAATTATTTTAAAGCTACAAAATCATTAAAAATGGACGTTTGTTGAGCAGAAAATTATTCTGACCTGTTCAGGGATGGATTTGGAGTATTTAAATTCCATATAAATGAAGAGAAGTGGAATAATTTGCCTATAAAAATTTAAAAGAATAAATCTGCATTGGAGAACTTCGCCAAATATCGCGCCAACCAAATCACTTGCATACAACAAACCGGTTCTTCGAACGGTCTATTCTTATATTTTCCCGTGAAAGAGATTGAGTTACTAAATTTAGTCGCCTCGCCATCTACGCGCTAAGGCGCCGAATCATGCAACCATTTTGGAAACTTAATGGAGGCGTGATTCAGCCCGTATTGTAGGAGCCTTAAGTAAGACACAGGAGGGGAAACTTAAAGCGCATGACTCTTCGAAAATACAAAGTGAAATTTTGGTAAATAATGAGGGGGCTGTGATAGGTAGTAGGCTGGTTTTTTAGCTACTGCAATGCTTTTCAATGGAAAAAATGGTCATTTTTAAGTTTTTTTTTTTTTTTACGAAAAATCTGAATTTTTAGAAGGCTGTAAAAATGAAAATCTGGTTAATTGTAATTTTCTTCACAACATACATATTTTTCAATAGGTATTTGGCGCTTCATTTTCGTTTTTAAGCCCTTTAAAATACCAGATCATTCTGACAAAAATCAAAGGGCAGGCCATTTAAAAACATTGAATATCGCGGATTAAAATGACTGTTGTAAATTAGTTGAATATCGCAAAGAAACAGACTTACGATTTTTTGAAATTAAGTTTTAATCAAATATTTTGGGGTAAATTTTAATTTCGCGTATAGTTTTTATAACCTTAGACCATTTTAATAATCCATAACTTTCGATATTTATGCAATTAATGCATGTAGAATTAAAGCTAATTTTTATTTTAATTATTTGGAGCAACTGCTTATTCATATTACGGATGTCTTGTGTGTAACCCCCCCCCCCCAGTCTGTCCCCCCCAGGGGAGCACATTTTTAATTTCATTACAACACCAGTCGTGTGACACATCATTTCCAAGGTCTGCAACTGCTTATTCATATTATGGATGTCTTGTGTGTCACTCCCCCACTCTGCCCCCCCAGGGGGGCACATTCTTAATTTCTTTACAACACCAGTCGTGTGACACATCATTTGAAAGGTCTGCAACTGTTTATTCATATGTCATCCCCCACTCTGCCCCCCCCAGGGGGGGGCACATTTTTAATTTCTTTACAACACCAGTCGTGTGACACATCATTTCAAAGGTCTGCAACTGCCACAGGCGTAACTAGCGGGGGGGCCGGGTGGGCCGGGCCCACCCCAGACATCCCAGTGCCCCCCCTAGAATTTTAAACTCTTATGGTAATGTTAGAACGTAAAAATTTTATTTTTTCGAGAGATTACACATGCCTCAGAATGGGACTCTAAACAAGCTATTTTTTTCATTTGTCTTAAGTCTATATTTTTCAGATTTAGTCTCTTTTCACGCTTTTTTACAATTATTTCTTACTCCTCGATCGCCCCAACAGCACATGGTAACAGTATCAGCTTTTAACGAAAACCGGTCACTCATTTTGAAAGAGGACGCTATTCATTTGTACTATTGGAAATCAGCGGAAGGCTAAAAGGAATGGTCATTTCCTGTTACTGTCTCGGGTTTTTCTCGGGGACCATTGGGGGGGGGTCTTAATTACTTACATCTGTTTCTTGCTCTTTTTTTGGAAACGGAACTGCACTCTCTCGAATACCAGGAAAAACACTAAAACGCATTCTCGTATGCTTTGAAGGTTAGACTTAATTCCACAAACATTTTGTTGTAAGTTGCTTTAGTGCTAAAATATTAGTTTCTTTTATTGAGCGTTCCTCTATGACTGATATTAAATCCTCTTCAGAGAAGAAAATTATGAAAAAGATGGATTATGAGTTCATTTTTTTTAATCTTCGAATTCCTTCAAGCATTCATTAAATCCAGGTATGTTTGGAAAATTTATAATTCATTTGTATTTATGTTTCTGGAAAGATATTAACTTAAACGTTACAGTTTTCGTATATTATCCTTTTGTTAAGTTTGTTCTCAAATCCACAGGGACTACTTTCAAATAATTTTTAGGTGCGGTAGTAGTTATGTAAATACAGAGCACCTATAGTTGTCGTTCAGTCTATTTGTTCGTCCGCATATAATAACGTAAAAACTACCCGACCGAATCATTTGAAATTTAAAATGTATAATTATTGCATAATTTTTTCGAGTCATTTCAAATTTTATGAAAATCGGATGCATAGATCAATTACAGGGACAATCAAAAGTATTCCGTTACATTACGGTCAATGGGGGAAAAAAATTCAAATGCATTTTAATCGTTTGAAATTTAAAATATATAATTATTACATAATTATGTTGAGTCATTTCAAATTTTATGAAAATCGGATGGATAAATTAATTACAGGTACAATCAAAAGTATTCCGTTACTTTACGGTCAATGGGGAAAAGTTTCGAATGCATTTTAATGATGATACACTCATTCAAACATAATAAAATCGATATGCATCTATGAAGTACATATTACAATATACATTTTGCATAATCTGTGGTACAAAGAACATTTGTTATTGATTTACAAGGTCAGGCAAAAGTTTAATATTACATAATGGTATAGGGAGAACATTGTTTGGTGCGCATTTTAATTGTAATTAACTATTTAAAATTTTATGAGGTTGATACATGTTGCTGAAGAATATTACAAGTTATTTTCTGTATAAAAGAAAGCAGATAGTATTTACAGGGACACACAAAAGATTTTGGCTTCTATACTGTATCCAAAATATACTGTGTACTATTATACCAAGATCTGGATAATTTTAAGTGAATCCGTAATTATATATATAAGTAGCACCTATATTCGTCGTTCAGTCTGTCAGTCCATTTGTCCGTCCGTCTTTACAATCTACGCAAAAAAAAAATATATATATATATATATATATATATATATATATATATATATATATATATATATTATTAATTTACAGGGCCACTCAAAAATATTCCCCTACATAATGGTATACGTGGATATATTGTTTGGGACGTGTTTTAACTATATTCAAGTATTTCACATTTTATGAATATGGTATACGATGCTGAGGTGTAATGCAAGTTGTATGTCCATGTAAATTTACAGGAGTACAAAAAAAAAAAAAAAAAAAAATGACCATTATACTATATTCGAAGTACTGTTACTATAACAGCAAGATCTGCATAATTTTAAAACTTCCTTATCGTACGAACGCACCTCATTTGCTACGCTTCACGTGCAATTTCCAACTTGTTTTATTAATTCTTATTTAAGGGTGTTCTTAAATCAAAAAGGGCAACTTTGTGACACATGCTTTAATTTATTTTTATTCGGAAATGCGTTAAAATAGCATGCGTTATTCAGAAACTCTCTAATTGCACTTAATTTTCTGTTTTTGAAAAAACACAATACATCTTTCATAACAAGCCTTCAAAATTGACGTTTTTGAACACATTTCCCGACGAAAGCGGAAAAACCGGTCGAAAAGCAGGAGAAAAACGGGTGATCATGTGATTGAAATAGCTTAGAACTGGATAGATAATAACTATCATAAAATGGAAAAATAAGTTCGATTCGAAATCGCTTCCATTGTCAAGCATTCTAATTTTACATATTTCCGTTAAAAAATGAGTCTGTAAATGTGTCAAAAAATTTTGAATTTGTTGAGCGGAGCAGTTGAGAACACCCATAAAAAACGCACGAAATAGACAAGTGGATAAACGGAAAAAAAGTGACCGGAAAAAAAAGTTATCGGAAGAAAATGACATAAACTATAAAAGCGGAAAAAAGTGACTCAGAAAAAAGTTACCGGGAAAAAAAGTGACAAGAAATTGGTTTTGGGGATTCATTGGTTAAGTATATAGGGAGGATCGAAGGGAGGCTCTTAATTTAGGTAAATGTGTTTTTCATGCTGAATTAACTGTTTTGGTTCCCACCCCTCACCCCATCCGCCCTTAATTAGATAAAAGGGGTTTTATGCAGAATTATACAACGTGTCTCATTTTTGGGGTATAGGTTCTTTCTGATAAGGTATATATATAGTATTTAATGCCTGAAGAGTTTTAAGAGTTTAATAATTTAGAAAAAAGGGGACGGGGGAAACCTGTCTTAGATTAAATTAATAGTTTTTTGCGCAGAGTTATCCGATTTGTTTGGAATTTTAGATTTTTAGACCCTTAAATTAGATTAATCGGTTTTTATCCAGAATTATCCAATGTATTTCAAATATTAAATATAGGTTCTTTCTGATAAGGTAAATCCCTGAATATTTTCAAAGGTTTAATGGCTAAGTATAGAGGAAGAAACAGAGGATAACCCCTCTTAAATTAAATAAATGGCTTTTTACGCAGAATTATCCGATTTGCTTCGATTTTGGATGCACGTTCATTATGCTAAGGTGCAAGGGCGGCGCCAGACTTTGCCCGACGTGGGGGCACTGTATCCCCGACAGGGGGGGCCAAGTTCATAATATATATTAAAGGTCCCCGCGTGCTGGACTGGGGCCTAAAAAGGTGCGTGGATAAAAATTTCACGACCGGGCCCGACCTGGTTCGTACAAAATAAATTAATGCCTCGGTCGGCATAAAATTTAAAAATTCGGCCTGATTATACAGTCTTGCACGTATAGTATATATGTAAGACGTCAGTGTGATCATAGAAGATTTGATGAAATGATGGAAGGAACGTATTATATCACAATACCGCTGGCCAATTTAATTTTTTTATATTCTCCGTTAAAACCATTAACGTATATCCTTTTCGTGGTTGGCATATAAAGGCAGATGAAGGAGTTTAATTGAAAATTTCTCCAATAATTAAACAGATACGAACATAAGGAGCCATCAAAATCTTTATTATTGTCCACTTTCACTGGATATTCCACACACACCTCAGTCTCCGTAATTTTATATTAAGTACAAAATGTTCTTGATTCAATCATGTCCGTTAAAGAAAATGCACTAAAACAAATAAGCCATTTTTTTTAATTTAGTATCACCGCAAAAATAATAAGGAAACACAAAGTGGTCTTTGAAAAATACATCGCTGAAAATGCATTGCACTCCACAAACGTTATTCTGAATAAGAACCGTGAGTCTTAACGGTGGGAAGGTCAGTAGGATTCTGCTTGCTCCGAAAAACCAAAATGACTCTCTCAAAGATTCTAAGCTAACCTTGCCCCTCGCCTTTTGACGTAAGGCTTTTAAAAATCCACTAAAATTGTTCGGAATGTAAAGGTAATTTACTTCGTGCTCTACTATTGGTTGATGGGTGGGACTAGATGCACGGACTCTTTACTAACTGGCGTAAACAGTAAGAGTAATACGTCCCACTAAATGCGGATGAATTTCAGCTAGCAGACGATTATTAAATAAATAAAACAAAATTAAAATTTCGATAAATGTTTTTTAATTCTAAAAAGGAAAATGGATTTGTGTAATGAATTTAAGATTTCGCAATAAGATACTGACATTCAAGTAATACATTCTAGCTCTTTTTAAAAAAATAATTAATAGATTATGCTAAGTTAAAGAAAATAATAATAAAAGGAACTTTAGCAGTTAAAAGTATTAATACATTAAGAAATCTGAGAATAAAAGTATGTTCCTACAAAACTTTAGAAAAAACTCAAAGCGGGAAAATGGCGAATTTTTTTTTTTTTAATTTATTACATATATATATATAAATTAACCCAGCACCCCCCCCCCCCTTCTCCAAAAAAAAGAGTTTTTCACCTTTAACAGCTCGAAATATTCTGGCACAATTTCAGACGCATTTTTAAAAGTAGACACATGAAAATTGCTGAGGAATTTTTGAAGAGAAGTATAAGGTGCCGTGTAATGCCATTTTACGAGCCGGCCCGGCCCCAATGAATTTCGGAAGAGTTCAGATCAAAAACCCTTATCTTAGTCTTTTTTTTTTTTTTCATGTTTATAATCTCCATTTATGCAGAAGTGCCGTAAGCTGCGATATTTATGCTTTTAATGAATATTTGTTTCTTGTATATAAATGTTTCAGTTATCATTAGTATTATTGTGGGAGCGATTCTTTCTCCAACAGCCAAGTATCATGTCTTGTAAGGTTCTTCATATCGCAACTCTGATAGAAAAGGTCTTTAGAAAGCAGACGATTTTCTGAAAAAAACTCCATTCAGACGAAAAGCCGAAGAAAAAGGAAATGAACGGAAGAGATCGTTGGATGGAATGTTTTTTGGGAGAGTTGGTGTTGACTTTAGAAGAATGTTGATCAAGATGAGGCGATTAAGATGTTTTAATTAAAGTTTCCTTTTGAATGTTCGAATTGTAAATATTAATATGTAAATATCTTTTTTTGTAAATATTAACGTTTAATATAAGTCATTTAAAAGTTTAAAAACGGTGTCAGAATTTAATTTACCTCCGAGTTTATTTACTTATGTGTTCGAAAGAACTTTTATAAGAAGAATCTCCATAAATTTTGGTGTCAGAACCGAGACAAACGAACGCCCACAGAGAAGAAATATATATATACTTTAAATAATCTGGAAGCCGTTATTATTTAGAATTGTGATGGAATCCTTGCTGGAAATTATTATGAGGAAATCTTTTTTGAATATATGTTTAATGATATGAAGCTGTTGGATACTGCGACAACAATGCTGTTTAAATGTGTGAAGCTGAGCATCTGATTATGAAGTGAGTTTATTAATTATTTCATTTTTCTTTTCAATAATGGAAAAATTAGTTGATTTAAAGGAATTAGAGTTTTCTTTGAAAACTGAAAAATCAGCTAGTATTAAGATATTGCACAAATTAATTTTTGGAGAAATCGGTGACAGAAATAATCGACGTAGAATTCGGAATTTTACTGGGTTTACGTTTGAAGTAGATTCCGATGAATATCAAACTAGATTCAAAGAAATTAAAGATAATTTTTCTGTTAACGACTTAATTACCATTTGCAATGTTTTGTGTATAAATAATTCTGGAACTTTTGATGAAATTGCTGCCAGAATAATTTCTAGTTTATGTGATTTTAATATTTTAAAAATTAATATGATAGCCGATGTAGGTACTCTTAGTGATGACGAAAGTGTTGATGAATTTAATGATGATTTACAAGATAAAACTAAAAATATTTCAACTGTTTTTGAGAATAATATGAGAAATGATTCTGGTAGTTCTAATTGTGAAAGTAATGAAAATCAGAAAATTCTAATTCCTGATTATGTTATTAAACCAAGCATTTCTATTAATGATATTGAAAGTATGATTACAATGTTTGAAGGTACTCAAGTACAAAATATTAATAAATGGATTGCCGATTTTGAAGATATTGTTTCATTATTTAACGTTAGTGATTTGCACAAATTGATTTTGGCTAAACGCTGTATGACAGGCAAAGCAAAATTATTTCTTGAAAGTGAAACAAATATTAATTCGTGGTCTAAATTAAAAGCCCTACTCATATCTGAATTTGGTCAAACGTGCAATTCAGCTGAATTACACGAATTGCTGTCCAAAAGAAAAATTAGACCACATGAATCGTTAGATGAATATTTTTTAAATATGAAACAATTATGCTCAAAAGGCAATATTGAAGATTCTGCCCTTATTCAGTATGTAATAAATGGAATTAATGACCCCATTTCTAAAAAATCTTTTTTGTATGGTTGTCCCAATATTGCTGAATTTAAACAAAAATTAAAGATTTATGAAAAAATAAGATCGGAGTATGAAAATGCAAAATTTCATAAATATGAAGGAGCTAAGCCTAAAATTAAATCCGAAGTTGAAGTTAAGAACAAATTTAAGCCTGTAAAGCCAAATATGCGTTGTTTTAATTGTGGCGGGAATAATCATAAGAGTATTAACTGTGTAAATAAAGATAAAGGGCCGCTTTGTTTTGCTTGTAACGCTTATGGTCATAAATCATTTCAATGTAATAAATCTAAAGATACAAGTGTTAAAAATGCTCAGTCACAAGTAAACATTATTACATCCCAAGATTTAATTCTGAAAGAGATAAAGCTTTATTCTTTGCGTTTAATCTCTTTAATAGATACTGGTAGCCAAAAGACTTTGTTAAAGAAAAGTATTTATGATAATTTGAAGAACTTTGTAGAATTAAAACCTACGAGTATCTCTTTGACCGGTCTAGGAAAAGCCTCAATTAAACCAGAAGGTTGTTTCAATTCAGAAATCGAAGTAGATGGTTCAAAATTTAAAGTTACTATTTTTGTCGTTAAGGACAGTTGCATTAATTTCGATTTAATTATTGGCACTGATGTTATTCATCAAGGTACATTAACTATTTCTGAGAATAAAGTGAAACTGTTTAAAGCTGAAGTTCAGTCTAATGACTTTTTAGTTAATATTGTAAATGTTTTGGATGAGCCTAAAATTGATTTAACTCACATTGCTGACAAAAAATTACGTTCAGAGTTATACTCTTTAATTGAAAATTATGTACCAATTAAAACTAAAACAGTAGATGTTAAAATGAAAATTAATTTAACTGACGAAATCCCAGTTTGTTCTTCTCCTCGAAGATTACCGCCATGCGAGAAAAAAATAGTCGAAAACCAAATTGAGGAGTGGCTAGCTCAGGGAATAATTCGAGAAAGTTCTTCTAATTTTTCTTCGCCGGTTGTGTTAGTCAAGAAAAAAGATAACACAATGAGACTTTGTGTTGATTACAGATGTCTTAACAAAAAGACAGTACGTGAGCATTTCCCCTTGCCAGTTATTGATGATGTAATAGACCAATTACATTCTGCCGAAGTATTTACCACCATAGATTTGAAAAACGGTTTCTTTCATGTAGATGTTGAAGAAGACTCGCGGAAATACACCTCGTTTGTTACTCATAAAGGACAATACGAATTTTTGAAATGTCCATTCGGGTTGACCAATAGCCCTAGTGTTTTTCAAAAGTATATTTATAATGTATTTCGAAACCTATTAAAATATCACATTGTTGTCATTTATATGGATGATTTAATAATACCTGCTAAAAACGAAGCTGAAGGTCTAGAAAAATTAAAACTTGTACTCGAAACTGCATCGGAATATGGATTAGAATTAAATCTTAAAAAATGCAATTTTTTGAAGCGTGAAATTGATTTCTTGGGGTATAGAATCATAAATGGTAAATTGTATCCCTCTCCACTGAAGACTAAAGCAGTAATAAATTTTCCCGAACCAAAGTGTACCAAAGATGTTCAAAGTTATTTAGGATTGACAGGATACTTTCGAAAATTTATAAGAAATTATTCGGTTATAGCTAAACCGTTAAGTGACCTGCTAAGAAAAGATTCAAAATTTAAATTCGATATAGAAGAACAAAGAGCTTTTAATGAACTCAAACGTATTTTGTCGTCAGAACCAGTACTTTTAATTTACAATCCCAAAAGTGCGACCGAAATCCATTGTGATGCCAGTATTGATGGCTATGGAGCTGTTTTAATGCAACAATCTCCAGTAGATAATCAATTTCATCCAGTTTATTTCGCAAGTAAAAAAACCACCGAAGCTGAACGGAAGTACACTAGTTACGAATTAGAAGTTTTAGCTGTAATTGAAGCCCTGAAAAAGTTTAGAGTATATGTGCTAGGTATCCCATTTAAAATTGTAACCGATTGTAATGCATTTAAAATGACTATGGATAAAAAAGAAATGAGTACAAAAATAGCTAGATGGGCAATAATGTTATCCGATTTTGATTATGTTATTGAACATAGACAGGGTAGCAGTATGAGACATGTCGATGCATTAAGTAGGTATCCTATTTGTATGGTAATCCAAGATAGCTTAACTTTAAAAATTATTCAAGCTCAAGAAACCGATGACCATATTAAAACAATAAAAGAAATCCTAAAGGTGAAATCTTATGATGATTATCTAGTTAAAAATGATGTTCTTTATAAATGTGTTAATGGTAATGATTTATTAGTTGTACCGGAAGACATGCAAATGAATATAATCAAGGCCGCTCACGAAAAAGGTCATTACGCAGTTGCAAGAACAGAGAAAAGTTTAGAAAATGATTTTTACATCCCTAAAGTTAAACAAAAAATTGAGAAATGTATAGCAAATTGTGTTCCCTGTATTTTAGTTAATAGAAAATGTGGTAAACAAGAAGGCTTACTTCACCCAATAGAAAAAGAAGAAACTCCATTACATACGTACCATGTTGATCACTTAGGTCCATTAGAAAGCACTAATAAAAATTACAAACATATCCTTTCGGTCATTGACGCATTCACAAAATTTGTTTGGTTGTATCCCACAAAATCTACCGATGCTGCCGAAGTAATTTCTAAATTAGAAATCCAAAAATCTATCTTTGGAAATCCAGTTCGAATTATATCAGATAAAGGTCCTGCATTTACCTCTAAAGCTTTTGAAGATTATTGCATCAATGAAAATATTAAACATATCCCGATTACCACTGGATTACCCAGGTCTAACGGCCAAGTTGAGCGTCTAAATTCTGTCATAATATCTGTTCTGTCTAAATTGTCTGTCGATAATCCTAAAAAATGGTATACACATGTAAGCAACGTCCAACAGGTGATAAATTCGACTTTTCAGAGAAGTATAAGCACAACTCCTTTTGAATTGATGTTTGGTACTAAAATGAAACTAAAAAATAACATTGAAATTACTAGTCTTCTGAATGCTGAAATACAATCTGATTTTACAAATAATCGCGAAGATATGAGAAAAAATGCTAAAAAACAGATTTTAAAAGTCCAAGAAGAGAACCGTAAAACTTACAACCTCAGACGAAAAAAAGCTAACAAATTTAAGATTAATGATGTGGTTGCTATAAAACGCACACAACAAGGTCCAGGTTTGAAGTTAAAACCAAAATATTTAGGTCCGTACAAAGTCATAAAAGTAAAAAATAATGACACCTACGATGTAAAGAAACTTGGATTCAACGAAGGACCCATGGTCACCAGTACATGTGCAGAGTACATGAAGCCGTGGACGGACGAAGCTTGAAAAAAAAAAGAATTTCACCGATTGTGACACTATACCAACTATGACAAACCTCTGGACTGACAACTAATAGAATTTTAACTTTATTCTCGAAAAGACGAAAAGACGTAAGGTAAAAGAAGATGAAAAGACGTATGAAAGAAGACGAAAAGACGTAAGATAAAAGAAGACGGAAGACGTAAGAAAGAAAAGACGAAAAGACGTAAGGTAATAGAAGATGAAAAGACGTATGAAAGAAGAAGACGAAAAGACGTAAGATAAAAGAAGATGAAAGGACGTAAGAAAGAGAAGACGAAAAGACGCGGAAAAAAAATATATGAATTTTTTCAAGAAATAATCTAAGCTTTGATAAACAATTTGAATAATGACTTCTTTTTTTCAATTAAGACTTTGGATGCTGCTGTGTTTTTTTTTTCTTTATCTTTCTAGATGATCCAACTGCTGCTGCCTCCAAAGGGACGAGCATTCGAGGACGAAAGCCTAGTCAGGACGGCCGTTGTGGGAGCGATTCTTTCTCCAACAGACCAAGTATCATGTCTTGTAAGGTTCTTCATATCGCAACTCTGATAGAAAAGGTCTTTAGAAAGCAGACGATTTTCTGAAAAAAACTCCATTCAGACGAAAAGCCGAAGAAAAAGGAAATGAACGGAAGAGATCGTTGGATGGAATGTTTTTTGGGAGAGTTGGTGTTGACTTTAGAAGAATGTTGATTAAGATGAGGCGATTAAGATGTTTTAATTAAAGTTTCCTTTTGAATGTTCGAATTGTAAATATTAATATGTAAATATCTTTTTTTGTAAATATTAACGTTTAATATAAGTCATTTAAAAGTTTAAAAACGGTGTCAGAATTTAATTTACCTCCGAGTTTATTTACTTATGTGTTCGAAATAACTTTTATAAGAAGAATCTCCATATTATTAATCCATATTCCATGTAATGGAGACATAAAAATCCAAAAAATAGTACATGGTAAAAGTAAAATCTTCTAAGACGGAATAGCATTAGAAAGAAAAAAATACGTTCCCTTCTTAGCAGATGTAAATGTTTAATACATTTTACTTACCCATCATACGTAGTATAGGGTAAGTCTTGCAATCGTTTTGAAAATCGAAATTTTTTTTTTGACGGATTTACACGTTTTCGACACTGGAGATTTTGAAAAACATATTTTTAGAAAAAATATTTTGCCGTCCGTCTGTCTGTCTGTCTGTCTGTCTGTAAACGCTCTATCTCCCGAACGAATTAAATAGAGACTTGAAATTTTGTAGGTGCTTAGTATCTAAGAATGGGACGAAGCCTATTTAATATCAGTAACCTCGATTATCCGGAACTATTTTTTTCGGACTCTCGAAAAATTCGTTCTGATGAAAGGTGTATAAAAATTTTCGAAATTTTTTATTTTAAGGAGTGATCGTAAAAGGCAATAAAATAACACAAATTTTGCATAAAAAACGAAGTTGATCGAATTATTACTTGCCGAGATATCTGTAATCCCGTTTCCCACATTCTTCGATTTTTCATTACCCTGTATTTCATTCAAATTTCAATCCAAAGATATATTTTAATTGGAAATCAGACGCTTAATCCGACGCAATAAACTGTTAGTTAATAAGATTATTATTGTTGGAGTTATAAGGATGTTTCTTTTTCGCAATTCAGTACTACTTGAATAGTTAGGCGTGTTGTATAATTTATCGAAAGAGATTCATCAGCAACTCATTAATACAACATTACTATGTACAGTAAAAATATAAATACACGTTTAAATTTTGTTTTGGAATTGCAATCCATTTTATAAATAGTTTTCAAATGTATTATTTTCATATATTATATATGCATATATATGATGGGTAAGTATTACGGTGGTCCCCAACGACTAGTTTTTTCTCGTGTAATGTTGTATTAATTCTAGATGGATGAAAAGTTTTTAAAAAAATTTGCAGTTTTCTGTAAAAAAAAAAAAAATCTGTCATAAACATGTTTATTTTTTTATTTATTACTTACCCATCATACGTAGTATAGGGTAAGTCTTGCAATCGTTTTGAAAATCGAAATTTTTTTTCACGGATTTACACGTTTTGGACACTGAAGATTTCGAAAAACATATTTTCAGAAGAAAAAAATTTGCCGTCCGTCTGTCTGTCTGTAAACGCTCTATCACCCGGACGAATTGAGATAGAGACTTGAAATTTTGTATGTACTTAGTAAGTAAGAATGGGACGAAGCCTATTTAATATCAGTAACCTCTATTATCCGGAATTATTTTTTTCGGACTCTCGAAAAATTAGTTCTGATGAAAGGTATATAAAAATTTTCGAATTTTTTTATTTTAAGGAGTGATCGTAGCACAAATTTTGCATAAAGAATGAAGTTGGTCGAATTATTAGTTGCCGAGATATCTGTAATCCTGTTTTCCACATTCTTCGATTTTTCATGACCCTGTATTTCATTCAAATTTCAATTCAAAGATATATTTTAATTGGAAATGAGACGCTTAATCCGACGCAATAAATTGTTAGTTAATAAGATTATTATTTTTGGAGTTATAAGGATGTTTCTTTTTTGCAATTCAGTACTACTTGAGTAGTTAGGCGTATTGTATAATTTATCGAAAGAGATTCATCAGCAACTCATTAATACAGCATTACTATGCACAATAAAAATATAAATACACGTTTAAATTTTGTTTTGGAATTGCAATCCATTTTATAAATAGTTTTCAAATGTATTATTTTCATATATTATATATGCATATATATGATGGGTAAGTATTACGGTGGCCCCCAACGACTAGTTTTTCATATGTTTAGTTCTATTTTAATAAGCCTAGTAAAATACGATTCTTTAAAAGAATAAATTCTAATGCTCAGTTGTAGAATAATGATGACTTAAAAGTACATGCCTTTTTTGCAAAAATTTTTGGACTAAAAGCCAAATTTTACTGACTTATGAACAGACTTGGCCACTTCGAGAAAAGGATTTTCATACAGGATGATTCAACAGGAACTGATTTATTTAGTCCGTGAAAACTAGGAGGAATGAAATCAGTCTCCGGTTCGTGCGGAAAATATACATTAGGCCCGGCTCGATATTCCACGAAAAAAATTAAGGCCCAAGCCCGGCTCGATCCGAAAAGATTAGTGACTAGGTTCGGGCCGGCATCTTCAAAAGTAGGGCCCGAGCGCAGCCCGAATGCCGTTGATGGAAATCGGCCAAGTTTCGGGCCGAGGCCCGGCCCGTGCAGTTATGGAGGAGGTCTAGTCACGGGTTAGAAATCTACGTGGGCCAAAATTTTTCGTCCTGAATCCGTCTCGACAATGCCGGAATAGCCCTGTGATTTGAAGAGACTTTTCTATTATTTTAATCAATTTTTTCCTTCTGACTGGAGTTTTAATTTTGGTCTTAGATTTCTGATTTTTACCTATCTTTAGATAAAATGGATTTATAAATTCCGTTTCTAAGACTAAAAAGTACTAAGATGCACAGCTGCTAGAACACCCGTGTAGTTTGACGAACATGATGCTTTTAATGTGTACATTTCAGATAATGGATATTTTTTCTGTATTTTTTGCGGATAATGGAGTAGAAATGGCAAAATTAAAGAGCAAATTTTTTTGTTTTTACGGAATATAATCAAGGGGAGAAATGCTTCAGTTCACGGAATATTTCGAGAGCATGGAGTTCTCCATGGATTGAATTATACTCGACCTGAACTATTTAATTCTATATCCATTCAACCTGAACCAATTTTAAAAAATTAGATGAACCGAACTCGACAAACTTTGACCTAAAACCAACAGTATTCAATCCGAACCCAATCCCAACTCGAAATGAAAAACAAAATTCCACCTTGTAAAGCAGTAATTGAAAAGTAGTCTACAATTATATCTCAAGTATCAATGATATTTTTTATGTAGAAAAATCAGTATATCTGTATCTGCACTCATTAACACTCAAATAATATATTTTTTCATTTTAAAATATATTTCGGAGGTACTTTTGAGATATCAGGTAGAATCGAACCCATACGCTAAAACACTTAAAATGAACCAAGCACAAAGAAAAAAAAAAAAAAAAAAAAAAAAAATAGAAATCAATTCAAACCTCTCAAAAAAAAAAAAAAAAAAAAAAAAAACTTTAGCCAGATTTGACTTAAACTGCTAGACGAGTTGGGTTTAATTTCCCAATGTGGTGCAGGACTCTATCCGAAACACGATCTAAGCCCGACATCTCCACATTTCGACCTGAACCCGAAACATTTCAATCTCAACGAGAACCGAACCAGAACTGATGAAAAAATATATCTATGCTGTAATGAAGTTATGTAAAAAGTGTCTACAACTATACCTTCAGCTTCAGTATCAACTTTAACTTCTAAGTAAAAAACACATAAACTCATTAGCATTCAAATATATATGTTTTTCATCTTAAAATAAATTTTGTAAATTCTTTTGAGAGATTGATTCATCTCGAATCAAGAATCATAACTGTCAACATCCAACCCGAACCTGAAACAATTAAAACTAGGACTTCCTTCAGAGGGATTAGTCTGAGCGATGTTGCTGAGAATACACATTTAATAACTTGCGACAAGTAAAGAAAATGAGATGTTCATTCATTGTGATAAAATATGATGAAAATAAGCATATTGAATCATAGAATTACAAAATCTTACATATAAAGTTGCATATACTATTTTTATAAAAGGGAAAGCAAACCATACATGGATATAAAATTGCAAATATGCAAAATGTTAAAAGTAATACAGAAAATAAAACATCAAATTTTCCTACATTGGAAATATAACTTTTTGAAATGATGTCATGAGCATAAACAGAAACTCCGCGCCGATTTGAGAAACTATAAATAACATAAACTATTATGTTTGAAGAGAATGGAGTGTATTTTATATGGTGTGAGATCCCTCTGAATAGTTTATATTGTTGAACATCTGTTTTCCATGGATGCCATGAGGTTGTCGATAAGAATTAAGGAATCCTTTTTTAAGAATTTGTCCTAAACGAGCATTTACATCTTATAAGTTACTGTGATGCCAAAGTTCTAGTTTCTAGCCCCAACAGTATCCTAGAAATTGCAATATTCTCAAGAAATTGGGTTTAAAACTTTTTCTAGAAAAAAAATTTTTAATTTGTGAATCTATATTGTCGAATGTTTTAGATATCGTTCATAACGAGAATATTATATCTTAAAAGTTGCCACCAAAAAAATATAAATTTTTAGTCATATCAACATTAAAGAATTCTCAATTTTAGAACTTTTTTTGCTCGTGCATTGATGGTGATTATTGTTCCTACGCAAAATATAGTATATTTTGCAGCAAACATGGTTACCAACATTTTTTGCCCACATTCTTTTTTAAATCGGCTAGGTACTACCAATGATAACGAAAAACACACAAACGTTATTGATTTATAGCATAGAAATATAGAATTAAAAACTATTTATCTTCTATTATATACATAAATTATCTAATTAGTGCTAGCAGATGCATTTTTAAATATACATAGATCAATATAATGCTCCATTTTTCTTTTCTTAGTACTAGGGGGGCGCCGCCCCCCTGCTCGCTATGCTCGCCAACCCCCCGCGTAATCGCTTTGCGATTCCAAATTATTGGCTACCCCT
Source organism: Maratus speculifer (assembly GCA_964019185.1). Lineage (NCBI taxonomy): Eukaryota > Metazoa > Arthropoda > Arachnida > Araneae > Salticidae > Maratus > Maratus speculifer. The sequence continues at coordinate 59,228 of CAXHSM010000326.1, forward strand.
GCTTGCTGCGCTCGCCAATACCCCATGGTATGAATAAGCAGTTGCAGACCTTTCAATTGATGTGTCACACGACAGGTGTTGTAAAGAAATTAAAAATGTGTCCCCTGGGGGGCAGAGTGGGAGGCGACACAAAAGACATCCATAATATGAATAAGCAGCTGCAGACCTCTCAAATGATATGTCACACGACTGGTGTTGTAAAAAATTGAAAATGTGCCCCCCTGGGGGGGCAGAGTGGGGGTGACACACAAGACACCCATAAAATAAATAAACAGTTGCAGACCTTTCAAATGATGTGTCTTACAACTGGTGTTGTAAAGAAATTAAAAATGTGACCCCCCTGGGGAGAGCAGAGTGTGGGGGTGACACACAAGATATCCATAATATGAATAAGCAGTTGCAGACCTTTCAAATCTTGTGTAACACGACTGGTGTTGTAAAGAAATTAAAAATGTGTCCCCCCTGGGGAGCAGAGTGGGGGATAACACACAAGATATCCATTATATGAATAAGCAGTTGCAAACCTCTCAAATGATGTATCAAACGACTGGTGTTGTAAAGAAATTAAAAATTTGGCGAAATACTACAGTTATCGCCAAGTTGGCGTCACTTTTGACAACTAATTTTGGTCGCCAAATTTGGCGATATATCGCCAAGTTGGCGACAAACTTGGCGGTTGTTGGCGATGGTAACCTTTCCTCTCTTTATGGTAACCCATACGGCGATGCATAGACGGAGCCCTTTCCTGATTGGTCTATTCGGCTCATGGAAGGAGTGGACAACCCGGATTCGTTAGTTCCGGAAATCTTCCACATCAGCATCATTCCAGGAGTCATTCCTTTTAAGGCTAGTTTTTTTTTACTATAGAAGGATTTCTTAATATTCATTTTTCATTTATTTGTATTATTCAGTAAAAAACTCACTTTCTTAAGCCCGAATTACGTCAAACTTTTTATAAAATCGCCAAAGTCCATATAACAGCGAAGTATTGTGAAGAGTATTAAATACAAGGTAGTAAGACACTTAGCCAAGCGCAGATAATAAATCGCTAAACATTGTGCTTTTCGCCCTCTCTCGAAATGGATTTTTTCCATACATTTAAAAAGCACGATTTTGAGTCATCTTATTTAAAATTCAAATAAATAAATAAGAGAAAGCAGTAATAGCATAAGTCAAAACATTTTATTTCAGCATCAAGGAATTGTATCGTAGTCACACATGTGGAAAAAAGCTGCTTTTGGCGAAAAAACGTAGTCTCCACTAAATTTGAATCCGATTAAAAAAAGTACCGTGATTAATTAAAATGTTATAGGCAGAGCTGCCAAGTCTCCGGCATTTTGGATACCGGTATTTTAATACAGAAAATGTTTTATTAAATTGGAACATTCTGCAGATTTAAAAAATAACTTTTCCTATAAGAAAATTCTGCTATGCAATAAGCGGGGGCTTGGCATCTCTGTATAGGAATATTTCGTAATCTACTTTTTAACCTTAAATAAAGCAACGACCATTTTTCGGATACAAAAAGTATCATTGTGCGCGCGGCAGCGCGCTACAATAATATGATTGAGCGATGGTGCACACGGATTTTTCAATTTTTCTTTTTGCAATAACTAACTAAATACTTATCCAATTTTGATGATTTTTTTTTTTAAATGTTCGTCTGACCAAGAAGCACAACATAGCACAAAAATTATTTTTTTTTATGGCATACTGTAGGTGTACTGTAGAGTATTCTGAAAATCTGACAAAAATTTTGTGTCACAGCACTTTTCTCGAAAACTACTAAAGATAAAAACTTAATTTTTTTTTTAAACAAAAGACAAACTTTTTATCCCGGGGTAGTCATCGAGAAAACGTTATTTCGCTGGGCGGTTTTTCTGAAATTGCGTATTTTCCAAACTTGGTCATAAATGGGTATATCTAACGTTCTATTGCAGATAGAATGTTGCGGTAAAGTTTATTTTAAAGATTTTGCGATGCTAATTAATCCTGCAAAAATTCATAGCTTTACGTTAAACAGTTTTTTTACAAGATGAAATAAAAGAATGGCAGTCATCAATCTAAGGTACTTGTGATCATCGGAGAGAAAAACCAGTTACACCATTCGATTAAGCATAAAAAAATACAGAATGCTTTTTTTTCTTTTATTTTTAACTTAATTTTTTAACGAATTATGAATTTTTTTGAAATTTTTGACATGCTGATTTTTGTCATTTTTTAATGAATCATTTACTGAATAATTATGCACGGTGTCTAGCCCTGGTGGCTGTTAAATTTGATTTTTAATTTTAAATTAGGCAATTTTTTGCACCATACCAAATTTATATTTTATCCATTTTTTTCATTTATTTATATTTTGTTTTTAGCACAATGGCATCAATGGCAAAAATGCCTGGCATACCTGTCAAATATTGGGGCCCTGTACTTTAACAAAGTGTATTTACTATAAGTATATACCGTATTTATTCTAATAGAATGCGCCCTCTAATAGAGCGCGTCTTCTAATAAAGTGCGCACCTTGGTGCTGATTGAAAAAATAAATATACGGAAACGATATAGTAGATAAGTAGAAAACGATTACTTAAATGCATTATCGAGGATTCTCATCGATCAAAATAGAGTTATTCTATCAAAGCGATGGAGTGGCGATGCAGCAAAAGTTTCAAATTTTGAACAATGTACCACTCCTGTAAACTATAGCGCCAAGGATATGCACACTGTTAAAAATCTGCTGCATTTTGCTGCAACGCACTCCCCTGCTTGTATAGAAAACGGTTACTTGGCCGTGAAATGGCGCTTTCTCATTGGTTGGAATAGAGATATATACAAGTGGTGGAGGACGTTGCAGCAAAATGCAGCAGATTTTTAACAGTGCACTGTTAAAAATTTGACCCATTTGTTGCAGAGTCACTCCACGGCTTTTATAGAATGTCTCTTTATGGCCAATGAGAATGCTAAATAACACAGTAAAGCAATCGTTTCCTATAAAAGCGGTGGAGTACGTTTTTAATAAGTCCGTAATAAATACGGATTAAGAAAACAAAGAAGCATGGTTTTTGTATCAAACTTTACTCTTGCATAAAAAAAGTTCCTGTTTTTGGCAAAAATAATGGATATTTGAATGAAAAATCTATTCTTAGAAAGAATTTATTATTTTATTCACTTTAGTAAAAAACTGATTTTTTTTTTTTTTTTTTTTTTTTGAAAACCACCGTAGAATTTTGGTACAGAAAAACCTGTTTAAAATTTTTTTTTAATTTGTAACACCAGAGTATTAGAGTATGTAGCCTTTTTTAATTTCAATACAAATAAGATTTTGTTTTCTATATATAAAATACAAAAATAGTTGTGCAGTATCCCTATGGAATATGGAAAAATAGAAGGACTAGTGAAAAATGCTCCAAGGAGCAGTGCAAAAGCAGAATATGATTTTAATTGAGCATTAAAAAGTAATGGACAAGTGCTTCTGTTAATTACTGAGCATGAGGAAGGATAAGGGATCCCTTCTTGGCTACAACTCACTTCAATGCCAACTTTGAAAAAATCATATTTGCGCTTTTTTCGTGAAAACAAATCAGTCGCAGTTACTATAAAAATGTATAGTGTAAAGACGTAACCATTAAAGAAGCAGCTTAATTAGACATAAATGTAAAGGAAGGCGACATAATGCCAGATACCTAGTTCCTGCAGGTATCACATTCATGCACTGCCACCAAGCGTACCCTAAGTGTATAATTGCACAGAAAATTGATTTGTAGTATAGTGCAGAG